>ML804350.1:189382-225232 GCA_009831015.1 Picea engelmannii | reverse complement strand
GAGGGAGAAAGAGAGGGATAGAGAAGGGAAAATGGACAAGGAGTGTGTGTGAGAGAGAAGGGTAAATGGGGAGAAAGACAGAGAGTGGGGGGATCTAGAGATAGAGAGAGGGAGGGAGAGATATAGGGAGATAAAGTGAGGAATGGAGACATCAAGGGAGGGAGAGAGAGAGGGGGTGAGGAATAGGGAGAGATAAATGGATGGGAAGAGAAAGGGAGTGAGGGTGCGTTGATTCTTGAATCTGTCAGGACCGAAACAATAACCTCATGAAGACACTATTCCCCCTTATTTTTTAGAGAGGTGGTTCTCCTCTTTGGCTAAAAGATATATCTTTGAATATCTTGGATTAGGGAGAGTGCTAGGCAACAAACCCCAAATATTTATTTCTTGTATTTATATGAAAATGGTTCTTCAATAACCCAATATGATCTTGAAGGAGGGATTCAACATCATAATTAAATTGTGATCAACATCACACACAATGTTATTAGTAGTATATAAACGCATTCATATATTCTTCATGAGAAATAGGAGAGAATTATTTGATCATCTCAAACAATTTAATAGAGTACTTAAATTAGTAATAAAATAAAAATTAATAGGTCAACCTCAAATATATCATACTTGAAACTCAAAGTTACAATATATAGTCAAGATCAACCCTGAAGAAATTATTTGTGGAGTTTATTCATGAGAAATGTTATTCATTACCAAAAAATTGACATCCATGTATGTGGCAGAAAATACTCCATGATCATATAAGAAAAGTATGCAGAATAATACAATAAAAACACTCAACAACTCAGCCTTGTGCCCAACTCTGAGATTCAAGCATAAAACTATGAGAAGTGGTGTTGAAGAATAGATAGAATGGAGAATATGGAGATTTATTTCTTTTGATCAGAAACTTGATTGTGTATCGATGTCTATAACTTATTCTTCCTATGATATTTTTTCCTTCCCCTCTCACAATACTAATTATTGGACCATTTGATGAAGCCTCTCTTCTCTTTTTAAGAAGAGATTTTCTAACTACTTGAGTAGTTTGGGTTTTCTTACTCTCTTGAAATTCCCATACAATTTTCTTCTTGAAATATTCCATTTAATTAGTGTCTCATTAATTAAATCATATCATCAATATATACATACCTAAAATGGGTCCCTTTACCTTTTTAATTATATTTTTTAAATAAACTTTTATTTTCACATTTAATTAATTTCCAATTTAAAATAGGAGGAATGTGTTTTAATTTTATGGGAATTATAATCCATTTTTTATCCATGGAAATAAATTATTATTTGATATTCATATTATTATATTTTCAACAATATAAAGTTTACAGAAATCCGTCGCCCGGATCTCAAGATATGAGCTCGTGAAGTTGAGTTGTCACACATGCCCATTAACAAATGAAGATGAATGATATTTTAATTTCTGATACAAATGTATCAACTTTCATCACTTGAAAACTATACCAACATATTATATGTCTAAATACCTTTCCGACGGTATAAATTTTGTACAATTCCAACATATGTAGCTCAAGTTATGGCCTCCGCAAGATCAACACTCAACCACCATCAATCAAAATTGATGGGCAAATGTGGGCCCTTGGATGAATTTCATGCTTCCCTTCATAAAGTTAGACTTTTTGGTTTAAAATTATATCCCACATGCATTTGGATATTATATTCTTCATGATATATGATACTAATTTTTTAATAAACTTCGCAAGAAAGAAGAGAAGAGAATAAATTATAGAGCTTGGAGGATTTGGCCCTTGGAAAATTGCCGAATAAAATAATATTTTTTTGGAATCCCGTCGTTGTCTACCTCATTCCCAATAACTATTATGAGTAATCCAATAATATCATTCCATGTGTCTCAAATTGTATGTTTCCATGTGTCTCCAATGTTGAGTTTCCATGTGTCATGACCTCATTCATTTCCATGTGTCATATTCTCATTCGTTGGTTTCGATGCCTTGGAATAGCTTTGAGAATTTGGATAAGTATGGGATATGGGATCATAGGGGAGGAGGGAAAATTGTGGGTAGTGGAATTCAAGGGGGTAGTTTGTAGGCTGCGGGAATGGACAAGAGAGAATTCGAATATAACGAAGAAGAGACAAATAATTGGCTACTTGATTATTCTATGAAAAATCAAGATATTGAGGAGGAAATACATGGAATTTCTCATGACCTAAGAGATTTGGAAGGTGAATTATTTAATATCAAAATTAGGCATGAAATAAATATTGCACCAATGAACAATTACATTCAATATTGGTTTAAGAAGACAGTTGATAAATTAACTAAAGAAGGCCAAGAAACAATAGTTGAGACGGTTCCTATAACTGCCAACAAGGTGAATAAAAGGACTAGAACAATCAAGTAAAAGGGAGAGAGACCATCACAATAAATTTATGTTGATCACATCTTTCTTTATTTGTCATTATTTGATCCAGTTACTATGCTTCTTTGACTAGAAAGGTTTAACCAAAACCTGATAACTTCTTCCTCTCTTATCTCCATCATCTCCCACCATCTTCTTTCCATAGCTTACTTTTTGTTTATATTTGTGTTATGGTCTGTAGGAGCCCCAATCCTAGTCCTCTGGACAAATGCATTTAAATTTCAAATATTTGTATCAAACTTTATATTTCTCAGAAATCCCAAGAGAACTATTTCAGGATCAGTTTTGATAGTGTTTTATAACTCTAATTTTTGAGTATAAAATATTTGAGATTGATCTATCATTTTCTCTATTTGAGCTCCACATGTGTTTACTCTATTAAAGTTATCTTATGCATGAAAACCATTTTATTTTATTTTCATGTGATTAGAAATATTTAGTTTAACTATGATGGATCTGAGGAAATTTTTCTTATCTTTTTCAAATATGTGATGTGTGAGGTTCCTGGTCATCTCTCAGTAATTCTCTTTCAAAACAAAACATTCATTTTCTGCAACCCTTACATTTCATTGAATACCATGGTGGAATTTCTCAAATTCCTATATTATTTTGAAAATCTAGAGTTCAAAGAGTATCATAAAACAAAGAGGAGTACCACCTCTATAAAAACGCAGGGGGATTTGTATCCTTGTGAAGCTTATGTTTCGGTCCTGACGGATTCAAGCGTCAACATTTTTGGAGACCATACTGGGGAACAACTGAAAATTTGAAATTTGGTCTAGCATCTTTTGAAAATATGTGACGTTTCCCCAAGTTGATCAGCCCCAGCTAGAAATTGGATTGAATAATCAACGAAGCATCTTGCATCAACTATATAATTTGGTAATAACAAAAAATGAGACTAGGGAAGAATTGGAACGATCTTGTCAGGCATTGGTCCAAGAAGAAGAAATAGAAATCCTTCGTAGACAAAGGAGAGAGGAGTGATAAGACTAAAGAAACGAAATACAATCTTGAAGAGAATAAGAATAAGTTTGGAATTGAAGCTGGATGAATACAAAGGACCTATTACCAAAAGTAAAAGAAAGAAACTATGTATTATAGGAAGTGGAAAACATATTCCTTAAATATTTCCAGACATGGCAGGAAGAAATGAACAACCACAAGAAGAACCAAGAAGAGAACCTCATGAAGAAAGACAAGGACGTGGAGGAGGTGGTGGAAGAAATCAAGAAGGCCTGATATTTGGAAACTGAAGAAGATTAAGAGATTCCCCCTTAAATCTTTTAGGTGAGCAACATGACCTCCTTGTTCTCCCTAAGGGTACTTTGAAAGAATTTTCGGGAGATGGAACAATTGATGCCAAAAGATACATTGATTTATTTCTTAGTGTTTTTTTATTTTAATCATGTTAAATATGACAATGTAATGGTAAGTTTGTTTCTTCAAACTTGATTAGGAAAAGCCTATGAATGGTATACAAAATTACCCATCAGGTCAATTAGTTCATTTAATGACCTCGAAACCATATTCATGACTATGTTCTCTCTCCCAATTGAATATCATATGCTTCTCAGTAATTTCACCCAAATTGATTTGAGGAAGAACGAGAGGATACAAGATTTTAATCTCAGATTTAGTAAAACTTTGATTAAGATTCCAGAAGATAAAAGACTAAATGATCTAGTGATATTTGGTTGCTATAACAATGTGATTCCCCCAAATGTAAAATATGTTATCAAAACTTCCCAAATGGATACCTTGGAGGAAGCAATGATTAAGTCCACTAATATGGAAGAAATTATGATTGAGATGGGTGTTGACCCCGATATTATCCTGGGAAAAGTACAGAGACAGTTGGGAATCCTAAGTATTGATGATCAATGATCCTCTAGTTAGAGAAAGAATGAAGATTAGAAGTCGCGACCGATCCAAAATCAAGCCACTAGAGGAGGGTTTTTTAAGGGAACCATACCAGATGTGAAGGTAGACCCTATTGTGACACAAGAAACTAAGAAAATAATTGAGATTGCACAAGTGAATAAAACCACAAGGAAAATGCAAAATGAGATAACCAAATTAAGAAAGGGTGATAATTATGTAGCAAATCCAATAATTTCAGTCCAAGAACAAGGAAGGAACCCTCCCCAAGAAAACAGAGTGAGGTTTGAAAAAACTAATAATCAACTAAGGAAAAGGGTTCCTAGGAAACCAATCTCAAATGCAGTTGTTCTCGATGATATATATGATGAGAAAATATTTGAGTAAGGAAATGATTATTTACCTGATGAAATTTTCGAAACTATACATACAGACGGATGTGAGGCATCCATGTATATATTTGAATAAGGCGATAAAGACCCTGAATCGCAGAATAATGTTGCCCAAACACTAACATTTGTAAATAAATCCAAAAATAAAGATGATTATGAAAAGGAAAAGGAAATAATTAATGAAAATGTGAATGAAAAAGAGGAAAATAAAAATGTGACAGATAACGCTGGAAGCAAGAAGCAACACCTGGTGTCAAACCATCTCTAGATGAAATAAAATGTTGTAGCGGACTTGAGTAAGTTGAGGATAACTCTTCATTTTACAGAAGTGGTAAAGATCCCTCAACAAAGGGAAAATATTTTGAGACTGTTGGATGATTCATCTGGAAGAATGGAGGTTGTTGTCATAAGTCCAAAACAAAGCCAGAACACATCAATCGTCAAGTTGAGAGGTAAAATCCCACTTTTTTATATTTCAATTGAAAATCATGATGTTGCACTTCATAATATTTTAGTTGATAGTGGCGTAACTAATAATACTATGCCAATGGCAGTCATGGAGGCATTGGGTATGAGCTACAAAAAATATTATGAAATAGGTGAAATCATATATGCAATTGATTCCAGACATGTGCCAGCTTATGGGGAAATCAAATATTGTTATGCTTGGATCATAGAGGCTCCCCATATTATTATCATTTTCAATATTGTTGTGGCAGATATTCCTCCTGCATATGGAGTTTTCTTAGGAAGATATTGGTCATATATTATTGAGGGGGTACATAATGAATAATGGAAGATGCATGATGTTTCCATATAAATAAGGAGCAATTATTAAGGTCCCTTGTGAACCCAGGAGGTCATTTTCCTTCAAAAAGAAGGATAATTAACTAATGGAATATTATATATATGTTGGAATCATAAACTATTTTATCTTAGACATGGAGCAGATTGAAGATATGGAGAATTAAAAGCATTGGTCTGAAGGTTATTGGAGAATGTGTTAAGAACCTGAATAGATATAAAAGTATAATCACTAAAAATACTAAATAAACTATAGATCCACAGAGCAAGATAGAAGAAACCACACTTTATTATTACCAAACCCTTGAGGTAGGGTAACACCATATAATGAATCCTATTATGGAATGGATCCTCTCATGTTCACTTGCCTCTTCAAGGGGGCATCCTCCTATTGAGCTTCATCTCCAAACACAATAATTCTCTTCATGTCCCATTACATTGCTTGAACCTCTTTATATAGTGCTATCATCACCTAAGAACATTCTAGAGGAGGAATCTTCGAGAAGTAGAACCTTCTAAGAATTCCTCTTACATTTATTATATCTAACTACCAATTTATTATATATAACTACCATAGTGGACCTTATTTAATAATATAGTGGACCTAGTCCACCTTACATTGAATGGCCTACATTATTATCACTATGGGCCATCTAGGCCCCCACTACTACCTCTCTAGCTACCTAACATTCCATCCCCCTTATGAAAGTGTTGTCCTCAATGATTGATGTAAAACCATATACTAGGGTCCCATGGATAATTGTGGACCATAATTATGAAGAAGACTGGAGAACCAAGGTCCCATTTAGAAATGAAATCCACCATGATACCAAAAACTAAAATCTGATACAAAAAAAAATCTGCAAAAATAAAACATATTTGCCCACAATGTCTGCCAAGGAAAGTGCTCTGATACCACTTGTTAAGAACCTGAATAGATCTAAAAGTATAATCACCAAAAATACTGAATACACAATAGATCCACAAAACAAGATAGAAGAAACCACACTTTATTATTACCAAACCCTTGAGGTAGGGAAACACCATACAATGGATCCTATTATGGAAGGGATCCTCTCCTGTTCACTTGCCTCTTCGAGGGGGCATCCTTCTATTGAGCTACAAATCACAATACAATAATTCTCTTCATGTCCCATTACATTGGTTGAACCCCTTTATATAGTGCTACCATCACCTAAGAACATTCTAGAGGAGGAATCTTCTAGAAGTAGAACCTTCTAAGAAGTCCTCTTACATTTATTATATCTAACTACCCATTTATTATATCTAACTACCATAGTGGGCCTTATTTAATAATATAGTGCACCTAGTCCACCTTACATTGAATTACCTCCACTATTATCACTATGGGCCCTCTGGACCTCCCCACTACCTCTCTAGCTACCTTACATTCCATTCCCCTTATGAAATCATTATCCTCAATGCTTGATGTACAATCATATACCAGGGTCCCATGGATAAGTTTGGACCATAGTGCTGAAGTAAAATAGAGAAACAGGGTCCCATTGAGAAATGTAGCCACCATGCTGAAGTAGTCCAACTGCCATTGTAAACTGGGGTCCCATGTCCAATTTCTCATGTGAACCCCACATGGAAGATATCGGCACCCAATAACCAACTAAAAATGATGCTCCCAATATTGACACCTATCATGTGGATCCAAATAAGAATATCCATCCACATAGTGGGAGATGATCAAAGATGAACCTAGAAGGAACAATACCAATGTATAATATGAAGGTTGGACACTGGTAACTAGCTCCTTATGTGGGACATTGATGTTCTCTACAGAAGGTGGAGTAGAGTCATCAAGTAAAATATGGAAGTGGTTGTCATCCCAGAAACGACAACTATCCATATACCAATCATTGAAATCGGCCTCAAAATAATACCAAGCATATATTTATTGATCATATTCATCCCTGGGGTCCGCCATAAGAAACCTCTCCTGCATGTTATCCAAAGAATCTTGAATACTACGAAAACTATCATTGAGACCATCTACAAAGCCATGCAGTCTAGCATCCAATGTGTCATACAATTGGGATTTGAATGCTTCAGTAATTTGTATAATTTCTTTGAGGGTTTGAGAGAAAATAGACATCTGAGCACCCTATGAAATATTTAGTCCTACAGCCGTCAAGAAAAAACCCAAAAAATAGAACAATAAGTTACGGCAGAAAATCGCAGTTTTTTTTCTGGAAAACCCTAAAAAAATGTTGAATTTAAAATGCTCATAAATTCACTTCCCGGACTCTGTTTCGGCTGATGTTTTTATTGAAATTGGGTGAAATTGTGAGAGGAACTTAGATCTGTAATTTTTTTTGGAAAATTCGGCCTCCAGATACTACTGAAATAAATAAAAAATAATAATTGCACCGTTGTCTGTGGAAAAAACCCTGAAAAAATGCAGATTTTAAAACTTCAATATCTTGACTTCTCGGACTCCGTTTCAGACGATTTGTTTTTTCAACTTGGGTTTTTTTCTGAGAGGAACTCATATATAAAACCTATTTCAGAAAAAATTTCATATAAATATACCAAAAATTTCTAGAATGTTGCGGCCCTCTTTTTTTTCTCCGAAAAAAAATAAAATTTGCACAAATAAAAAATATGTGTCCATGATGTCTGCCAAGGAAAGTGCTCTGATACCACTTGTTAAGAACCTGAATATATCTAAAAATATAATCACCAAAAATAATGAATACACAATAGATCCACAAAACATGATAGAAGAAACCACACTTTATTATTACCAAACCCTTGAGGTAGGGTAACACCATACAATGGATCCTATTATGGAAGGGATCCTCTCCTGTTCACTTGCCTCTTTGAGGGGGCATCCTCCTATTGAGCTACAACTCACAATACAATAATTCTCTTCATTTCCCATTACATTGTTTGAACTCGTTTATATAGTGCTACCATCACCTAAGAACATTCTAGAGGATAAATCTTCTAAAAGTTGAACCTTCTAAGAAGTCCCCTTACATTTATTATATCTAATTACTCATTTATTATATATAACTAGCATAGTGGGTCTTATTTAATAATATAGTGGACCTATTCCACCTTACATTGAATGACCTCCACTATTATCACTATGGGCCCTTTGGGCCCCCCCACTACCTCTCTAGCTGCCTTACAATATGTCATTTGATGGAGCTTGCTCAAGTTTAAAGAGTGGAGTTGGAATCATCCGTATAATCCTAGAAAATATCGTGCATCCACATGCTATCAAACTTGACTTTGCATGCACCGATAATGAGGCAGAATACGATACTTTGATTCAAGGAATGATTCTTGCATGAGAAATGAAGATAGAACATTTAATTGTGAATGGAGAATCTGATTTGGTAATAAATCAAGTTATCCAAAGATATAATATTAAAAAGGAAATACTCAAATTATATTTCAAAAGAGTTAATGAACTGATGGAAGCCTTCGACTCTTTTAACATCTCTTTCATCCCAAGGGATAAAAATCAGAAGGAAGATTCATTAGCTTTGGCGGCCTCACTGTGAAACCCAGATGATGTTTAGAGAAAAACATATTTTCAAGTAAAAAGAATATTCTGACCTCCTGTACCTAAAAATCAAGAGTACTTACAAGTATTTGAGAATGATGAAGAATTGGAAAAAAAATTGATGAATGATGATGAAGATGAGGATAATCACATAATTTTTGTCCTGAGGAATTGTATTCAATATGAGTCTCTTTTTACAAGATATGATAATTCTAAAAACCTCCTGGAAGAAGAATCACTCTAGAAATTCCAAGAAACAAGAAATATTAATATTGGAACTGATAGTTCCCCAAAATATGTCAATTTGGGAGTTGATTGCATAATTGACGAAGTTGATCAATATGTTGCACTATTTAAAGAATACCTTGATGTGTTCTCATGGAGTTATGATTATTTGAAGTCATATGATAAAAAAATATTTCAACACATTATTCCCTTATGAAAAGGGGAAAGTTATGTAAGTAGAATATAAGGATAATGAATCCCAAATTAAAACCATTGGTAAATATTGAATTGGAAAAATTAAAGAAAGATGGGATAATATACCCCATTAGACATTTTGATTGGATTTCAAACCCTGTCATTGTGATAAAAAAGATTGGGGAGATTTGGATGTGTGTAGATTTCAGGGATCTTAACAAATCAAGTGTAAAGGACAATTATCCTTTTCCTAACATGGAATTTCTTCTCCAACAAGTCACAGGATCAACCTGCATGTCCATGTTAGATGGTTTTTTTGGGTTTAATCAAGTCCTAGTTGTTGAGGAAGACATAGCAAAGACAACTTTCATAACACCTTGGGAGACATATGCATATGCTTGGATTCCCTTTGGTTTACAAAATGATTGAGCTACATTTTATAGGGCTATGGATCATGATTTTGAGGGATTGATATGAAAATTCAAGGTGGACTATCAAGATGATTTAATAGTACACTCAAAAACAAGGAGCGATCACATTCATCACATGAGGAAAGTTTTTGATAGGTTTAGGTTATATGGTGTTTCTTTAAATACAAAAAAATGTTTATTTGTTGTAACTAAAGGAAAACTGTTGGGTCATATTGTGTGTAAGGGAGGAATATATATCGATCTAGAGAGGGTTAAATCTAGAAATGAACTCAACCCTCCATCATCTAAGAAGCAAGTTCAATCATTTTTTTGGAAAAATCAACCTTGTATAAAGATTTGTCCCGGACTATGCAAGCATTGTGAAGCTGATCAATTTATTGTTGAAAAGGGACCAAAGGTTTGAATGGACCATGGATACATAGGAAGATTTTGATAATAGCAAAAAGGAAATCACTGCATCTCTATTCCTCATTAGCCCAAATTTTCAAAGAGACTTCATCATTTATTCATTCACTATAGAGACAATTGTTGCATCTGTTCTTACTCAGAGAAATTCCAAGGGTGAAGAGTTGCCAATTAGTTTCATGAGAAAGACCCTTCATGATTATGAATTGAGATATTCAGAATTGGAGAAGCAAGCCATATCTCTTGTAAAATCATTTGTGCACTTTCATACTTATATATTAAATTCTTATTCCACTGCATATGTTCCATCCTCTCTTGTGAAAATGATTTTAAATCAACAATTGAGAGAAGGAAAATTGACAAACTGGTTGGCAAAGATTCAAGAATATGATATTAAAATTAATCCTTTAAAAGCAGTTAAAGGACAGGGTTTATGTAAGCTCATTGCAAATAGTGATTCTTTGGATGGACTAATTTTGATTTCAGTAGGAGAACCCACGACAGTTTCATAATGGTATAAAGATATTATATTCTACTTGAGGTATGGACAATTTCTAGTCACTATGAACTCTAAAGAGAGAAGAAAACTAAAAATGAAGTTAAATAAATATGTGTTGATTGCATGTATATTGTTCAGGAGAAACTATGATGGCATATTTTTGAGATGTGTTTATCAAAGGAAAGCTCAAGAATTGATGAAACAATTCCATGAAGGTATATGTGGTGGACATTTGAACCTACCACCACGACCCATAAAATAATAAGAGTTGGGTTTTATTGGGCATCAGTTTTTAAAGACTCATAAGATACCATAAGGAAGTGTGTATCTTGTCAACAATTTTCATGGAAAATGAAAAAATCTGCAATGCCTTTACAACCTATATCTATAGAACAACCATTTTTCCAATGGGGACTCGATGTTGTGGGACCAATAAATACAAAGTAAATAAAAGGACATACATATATCCTTACCGCTATGGTTTATTTTACAAAGTGGCCAAAAGAAGTAGCATTAAAAAGGGTTGATTCTAAAGATTTGATTAAGTTTCTCAAAGATAATATTTTTTCAAGGTTCGATGTCCCAAAAAAATTCAATACTGACAATGGCTCAATTTTCATTGGTTCAAAATTTACAAAATTTTGTGGAGAATATGGGATTGTTATGGGGCAGTCATCAAATTACTATCCACAAGGGAATGGTCTTGCAGAATCCACTAATAAGACACTCATTGATATATTGAAGAAAACTATTGATGAGAACCAAAGGATTGGCATTTGAAATTGACAGATTTTTTGTGGGCGAGCAGAGTGACTCCAAAAGAAAACACTAGGATGTCTCTGTACACATTGGTTTATGGGAAAGAAGAAAAAATTCCAATTAACCTCGAGCTAAATTCCTTGATGTTTGTATTTAATATAGAGGATGAATAAGATAGTTCACCTATGAAAAAGAGAGTGAACCAATTATTGAAATTGGAGGAAGAACGAAGTAAATCCTTCAATAGAACTTCTTAGAGATAGTAAAGTATCAAAAAATATTTTGATCAGAACACAACGATAAATAATTTTAAAAAGGGAGAACTGGTGTTACTCTAGAGAAAATATAAGGAGAAACTATCGATGCACAAAACATTTGAAGCACTTTGGGTTGTGTTATCACCATAACAATTATACTCAAGATCTAAGTTTCAAATTTAGCGGAGGACTAAAGCGATGTGGAGACATAGCGTGACATGGAAGTCTGGGGCATATATGGTGGTAGGTGGATGAATATAGAGGGAGCGTAGGGGAAGTAGACCTACATACCATTGATATTATAGTAGTCCGGATCAACGGTTGAGGCCCATATCGGGCAGTGATCTTGCACGAGACTTAACCATGTAAAAGTGGACCGGGGAAAACCATTGTGGTTTTTAAAATGGATGCGTGGCACCTCCAAAGACACATCGGGGTGAAAGGCTAGTTGCCTAAAACCACTTTCGCAAAAGCCCCAATGTCACATGTTTCAATACATCAAATCAACTACTCATGGGGTGGGTGATGGCTGGTCGGAATCACCCCACTTCACTCATTCGATACTTCACAACCGTATGATGTCAGGTGAATGCTGCCATATAACGAACTCAAAAGCTAATCATTTGAAATGGATTAGCTAATCATGGTAAACCAACGTACCTGCAAGTGATTATGTCAGTGATTCATGATTGGAACTCTATAACTACCTATTCTCAAGAATGAGGGTATCATCTCAGCTGTAATATTGACTCTCTAACTTCTGAACTAACATCTTGGTGTCCATGATACTGGGATACATGGACAAGGTTTATCTACCAGTAAGAAGGAAATGGAAATTGCATGTATATTAGCAACTAAATTCCATACGGAACCCGCTACAGACCCAGGATTAGAATTCAAGTTAAATCCCATCATGAAGGACCTAATCATCAACATGCCAGCTGTGAAAAAGAAACAGAGCAAATTGCATAAGACATAAAACAT
This sequence comes from Picea engelmannii, assembly GCA_009831015.1. Lineage (NCBI taxonomy): Eukaryota > Viridiplantae > Streptophyta > Pinopsida > Pinales > Pinaceae > Picea > Picea engelmannii. Next base: position 212,438 of record ML804350.1, on the reverse strand, counting down.
GGCCGAAATGGCTAAAAGCATTGGGAAGAATCAACCAGCTTGGTTAGTCACTCTAAAGAAGGAGATTGCTGAGATGAAATAAATTCTCAGACTAGAATAAGTACATCTCAGCATGTTTTGGACAGATGGCGATCTAAGAAAGGGGGCCTAGATATGACAGACCTATTCCTATCGGTCCCTTTAAAATAGGACAACTGTCATTATAAATCATTCATTTTTGTAACTTATCTCTATTTTTAGAATTATAGGGAAGTTCGAACGTTTTTAATTCCACGAGAAATTATTCTATATATATTATCTAGAGGAAATAGAAAGAGATGGAGAAAAGAGGAGAATGCCCTCTGTGCAGGAAGACGTTTGTAAATTTTGGGGCTCAAATGAATATATAATGCATAAGCGGATCTTGGACTGTTTATGGAAAGATTCTAACTGGCGGTGATATGAGTCTTGTTTTCTTTCATAGTATGTATTTCCTGTAATATTATATTTCATTTACACTTCCTTCTATCTAAATTGGAGATTTAGAGGCCCAAAATTCATTATTCAATGCTCTTGGCTTAGCAATCTAGACTGTGTTTGTCTCTTCTTAACCAATTCAGAATTCATTGTTGTAATGCTCTGATGTATTTATATGTTTCTTTTTCTTCTGATTCCATTCTAATTTTCAAATATAAACTCAAACTCGCTACATCATTTAGCATGTTCCTCTTAATAGTTCTCATTCTCTGACAATGTATTGTTCATTCCAGATGCCATAGCCCAAATGTCATTTTCATTTCTCCAGTTATTTTATTAAAAACCCTCAAAACAAACCAAATCTAGCCACCAATTTCCATAGTTATACCTAGTGACATGAGAGATCCCTCTCTAAGTTGAGCAGGCTAGTGACTTATCTCTAAATCTAGCTGAAATAGTTACCTCTGTCGTTTGTCTATTCAGCCAGAAAAATTTACAGAGTGCTAACATTCTGGCGTCGTTGTCGGGGACGAAATTGAAAAATTTTCCCTGTGAAAGAATGACATGGTTGAGTTCTAAGGTCTAAGAGCAACATACACTTAGACACATATTGGCTGTATTCCTACTCTGGCGACTCCACACATAAAAAAATCAGTTTGAAGGTGATTCCACTGGTAGAAGAATCCAAAATTCTCAATGGAAACTCCACTCTCAATGCAGAATCCAACTTCCAAAACATTATTGGTGACTCCACTCAAACTTCAAATATAATTCGGAGACTCCACTAGAAAATGAGATCCCTTGACATAGGTGTGAAAAGGCATCATGGAAGAAAATAGGTACTTAAAATGGGATATCTTCCAAATCATTTTACTATTTTTTATAAGTTGCATTTGCTTCTTCCTTGAACATGTCAAACAATTTTTCATTTACCTGTTGTATTCTAATGACGATCATGAGAATATTTCAATTGCATATCCTCCTCTTAAATTTGCACATGCATACCCCCACTGTATCACTAATTGTGATAATAGTCTTACATCTAGGCCATGTCATGACCATGACCAAGTCGATGAACCCCGTGAAGCCAAGGTTGATGTCTCTTCCCTTGTTCCTATCCCAACGTCCTCAAGAGCCCAACATAGATACATACCCCTGAAACTACCCCAAGTTCTCCACGATTTCCCTCCTAATCACCATGAGTATCTACCTATGTTTGATGGAGAACATAATGTCATCTCAGCTGAAAAATACATCCAAGGATTTGAGCATTTTATAAATTTGTTTGAGAGACCATGATGATGTTTGTATGAGGGCCTTCTCTCAATCCTTGAAAGGAGACACCAAAGACTGGTTTAAAAATTTGCAACCAGATACAATTGGCTCATGGGAAGAATTGAAAGACGTATTTTTAAAGTTTTGGGGTAGGAAGAAATCTCTGGATCTATAGCTTATAGAGTTCTATGCCTTAAAAAAGAGGAGAAATGAAACTATTTCTATATTCAGTAGAAGGTTTTCCAGTATCTATTACAATTTTTCCAAATAAATTCAACCCACTGAAGCTATTTCCATGCTCCATTATGAAACTACTCTTCATCCAGATTTGTCTTTCCTCCTGGTGGAAAGAAGACCTAAGTCCTTACAAAAAATGTTTAATGATGCTCAGGACATTCAACACAACATCCAAGCATGTAAACAAATTCAAAATGAGGGGTTGAATGCTCAAGAACATGAAAGTGAATATGAACCGAATATAGTTGATTGGAATCTTGGGCATAAAATTGACAATATCATAGGTCCTCTTGAAGTTTCCAATGTTAATGATTTTGCAAAAAATTATATTCCACTTGTTGAAAGAGGAGGTGTTGATTTAGTTTCAGATCCATCCCATAATAAGAAAGGGGTTGATTATTTCATGTATTCATTTATAGATAATCAAGACGATGAGTGTACAAATCAGTTTATCGAAGAACATGTTGATTTTCCAAGTTTGTTCTTGTTAGATGATCTTGCATATGTCAGTGATATGATTGTATATGACAAGTATGAAGATGATTATGATATTGAAGACATTCTTTTTCAGCAGTATAATAAGAGAAATCAACCTACATATCACAGTTACAAAGAAGAAAGTATTAAATCAGCTTAAGGGAATTATTTACCTTTATGCTTTTCTTCATTCAAATTATTGAAAGAAAATTCTAAGATCGTCATTAAAGAAAAGGAAGATGTGTTAATGCCAAAACACATTGATTCACTGAAAAAATTGACAAGAAATAGCAGCAATCTTCTCATGTGTTTGATGATCTTGATACTTTTTACATAGAAGGTATTGTCAGTACAAATTTGCAGCCATTGGTCGAAGACGAATCTAACAATGAGTGTGTTCAACAATCCAAAGAAATTGAAAAATGTGCCTATGACAACAGTGAAGAAAATGAAGAAGGTTTTGAATCAGGTAATAGAACCTTGCCATTGTGCTTTCCCTCATTCAAATTACTAAAACAAAATGTCTGCAGCATTTCAAATTAGAGAACATCCAAGCATGGAATTGAAAGTGAAGAAAGCAGTAGGCTTACAGATGAAAAATCTCTCCCCTTATGGTTTTTTTCCTTTGAATGGTTAAGAGAAAATCATGAATGTCAGGAAAAATAGGAAGTTCTGACTATTTTCATAGTAGCACTGATTTACATGAAAAGCTTTTCATCATTGAAGAACACCAACTGCACTCACATGCATTGCACGATCATTACTTGGAAGGGTATTTCAATTCATAATTCCAATATGTGCTTCATCATCATATTAAAGAAGAAGCAGATCAAGAAATTTTTATCGAATGTCTGTTCCTTTCTCCTAGAACTAATGCAGATGTTCAACAGTATTACCAGCAAGACAAGGTATCTCAAGGTTGCCTTTATTCCCTTGAGAGTGACGCACTGGTTAAATTTCTAAACAACATAGACATAGATGAGGGTTTTGGAAATACATCCATGAGAACTCTAGACTGTGAAATAGTTCATGATGTCAACTTTTCACATTTGCAAGAATATTATGAGCAAGAACTTATTTCTATTAATTCATTTGAAATTCAAAATGGCAGTCCCCAAACAAATTTCTAGAAGTTTAATAATATCAAATCAAAATTGTTTGATGAACAAGAGGAGATCCTTGATGCATATAATATGACTGTCATATTTGAATATGTTCAAGAATGTATGAATGTTTTTCTTGAGATACATGGAGAAGTAGAAAATCCTATTACTTCCATTTCATTTGAAAATGCTCTCAAAACAAAAGAAATAGAGAAAGAACAACAAACACTTATGAAAGAGTCTTGTATTTTTGTTTTTCTCACCAAGAAGAAATGATTTTTCATGGTTTTCAAGATTCAGTGGCCATCCTATTATAGTCATCAGTGAAGGAGGAGTTTGTTTCATTCATAAACTCAGATTTTGGATTCAAATTTTGTTTTCAGCTGCCATCTTTTACATTTGTCTGCCTTCTTAAGAAAGATGTGAGTGGAGGAAAATTAGGAAGCCAATTGATTGATTGGTTGCATTGGCACTTTAGCATCACTTGATTGAGTATTCATTTCATCATTTTAGGTTAGGTAGGAATCGAATAATCTTGTTGGACAAGAATTTTGTAGTTTATATTTCCAATATTGTGTACAGTTAGTTTCAACAGTATATCCAGTGTTTAGTATCCAGTTGAGAGCAGCGTGCAGAGTTTGGACTTCAGCAGAAACTGGTGATATGGTGGGAGCAGGGTACACACACATGTTTTGGGAGTAGTCCAATGGATTAGGTGCCAGTTCTATGAGTTCTTTGCTACCTCGCAGGGAGGATAGCATCCCCAGTTGGAGCCTATGTTATCACCATAACAATTATACTCGAAATTTGAGTTTCAAATTTAGCGGAGGACTAAAGCGATGTGGAGACATAGCGTGAATTGGAAATCTAGGGAATATATGGCGGCAGGTGGATGAATATAGAGGGAGTGCAGAGGAAGCAGTCCTATAGACCGTTGATCTTATAGTAGTCTGGATCAACGATTGAGGCCCATATCGGGCGGTGAAATTGCATGGGACTTAACCATGTAAAGGTGGATCGGGAAAAACCATTGTGGTTTTTAAATGGAAGTGTGATGCCTCCAGAGATACATCGGGGTGAAAGGCAGGTTTCCTAAAACCACTTTTGCAAAATCCCTGATGTCACATGTTTCAATACGTCAAATCAACCACTCATGGGGCAGGTGACGGCTGGTTGGAATCACCCCGCTTCACTCATTTAGTACTTCACAATCGTATGATGTCAGGTGAACACCACCATATAACGAACTCAAAATATAATCATTTGAAATGAATTAGCCAAGCATGGTAAACCAACGTACCTGCAAGTGATTCTGTCAGTGATTCATGATTGGAACTATATAACTACTGATTCTCAAGTATGAGGGTATCATCTCAGTCGTAAGATTGACTCTCTAACTTCTGAAGGAACATATTGTTGTCCATGATACTAGGATACATGGACAAGGCCAACCAAGCCATATCCAGTCAAATCGGTAATTCAAGTAACATGGTAGGTTTATCTACCAGTAAGAAGGAAAGGGAAATTGCACGTATATTAGCAACTGAATTCCATATGGAACTTGCTATAGACACATGATTAGAATTCAAACCAAATCCCATCATGAAGGACCTAATCATCAATAGCCCAGCTATGAAAAAGAAACAAAGCAAAAGACAAAAGACAAAAAACATGGCCGAAATGGATGAAAGGATTAGGGAGAATCAACCGGCTTGGTTGCTCACTTTAAATAAGGAGATCACTGAGCTGAAATAAATTCTCAAACTGAAATAAGTACATCTCAGCTTGTTTTGGACATATGGAAATTTAAGAAAGGGGGCCCAGATATGATAGACATGTTCCTAATGGTCCCTTTAAAATAGGATAACTGTCATTATAATCATTCATTTTTGTAACTTCGAATGTTTTTAATTCCACGAGAAATTCTTCTATATATATTATCTTGAGGATATAGAAAGAGATGGAGAAAAGAGGAGCCTGCCCTCTGTGTAGGAAGACCTTTGTAAATTTTGGGGCTAGAATGAATATATAATGCAGAAGCAGATCTAAGACTGTTTATGAAAATATTCTAACTGGTGGTGATATGAGTCTTGTTTTCTTTCATAGTATGTATTTCCTGTAATCTTATATTTCATTTACACTTCCTTCTGTCTAAATTGGAGATTTAGAGGCCCATAATTCATTATTCGATGCTCTTGGCTTAGCAATTTAGACTATGTTTGTCTCTTCTTAACCAATTCACAATTCATTGATGTAATGCTCTGATGTAGTTATGTGTTTTTTCTTCTTCTGATGTCATTCTAATTTTCAAATATAAACTTAGAATCGTTGCCTCATTTAGTCGGTTCCTCTTAATAGTTCTTATTCTCTGACAATGCATTGTTCATTCCAGACTCCATAGACCAAATGTCATTTTCAATTCCCCACTTATTTTATTAAAAACCCCAAAAACAAACCAAATCTAGCCACCAATTTCCAAAGATATACCTAGTGACACGAGAGAGCCCTATCTGAGTTGAGCAGGCTAGTGCCTTAGACTTAAAGCTGGTTGAAACAATTACCTATGTCATTTGTTTATTAAACCGGATAGATTTACAGAGTGTTAACAGGTTGGACCATATATCATTGAAAATATATTGGGTTCTAATGCTTATATGCTTAAATATATGAAGGGTAAAATGTTAACGCTGCCTGTTAATGGAAAACATTTTAAAAGTTTCTTCGCCTAAAATTTTCTCATTTCCATGTACATAATTTTTATTTATTTAGTTTATATATCCTTACCTTTCGACTACATGTCCAAATGGATAGAATCATATGGTCATGAAGATTCTGGATTCTTGATAACCCATAGGGGGTTATCATCCCACAATTGGAGCCAATTGTTGAGATCATTTTGTGCTTCCTTATTTTCCTTCCACATTCTATCTTCCCTATTTCATTTTTCCATTTATTTTCCTTCTTCTACACCTCCCCTTATTTCTCTTTTTATTTTATCCCTTCTTTTCTCCCTTTATGGTTACTATAATTAGTCATAATTTAGTGATTCACGGGTTGGCGGGTTGGTCGGCCTTCATCTCCACCCACTTGCTCATGTCATAAGTCCACTACTACACTTAGTCATTTTTTCAATTGCATGGGTTTGTGGGTTCAAGCCCTCGTCCTCCATTTTCCATGACCTTCACTTTGCACCCCAAGTTTTGTGATCTACATTTTTTACCCTCAACTGTGTCACAGGTGTCGAGCTCCAAGGTATTTTATTCCTCTTGCATGCAAGTCTGATCAAGTGTCTTTATAAACTTAGTATATTTTTTATCATATATACCACCACGGGTTTGCGGATTCCCGGGTTGTAGGGTTCATGATAATTTTTATATTCAAACTCTCTCTCATCCAAACACACCATTTTGTTTCTTTTCCTGATACACATTAATTGTTTTTTAATGCTAACAACTACTGTGCAGGCCCCAAAAAGATTGTCATTAATGGAGAAAGGCTTGAGGAATTACTCATTAAATCTTATTAAATATTCATTTTCAAAATTAGGATTAAATTATCATTATCTTTCCAAAAATATTTATTTGAGGTTATTATCCAACTGAAGGAATAGTCCCATCAACCTATGGCAGCATCAACTAGACAACATTTTTGTGGTGATACTCTGAATATCTTTGGTCGTGAAGACCAAAACTTCTAGTGGTCAAGAGCATATTCGTATTAGTCCTCTCCTCCTGCACAAAAAGATGTAATTTGGGCATCTGTAATCAGTCGTACTGGGTGTGTTCCTGAGGTTTTTTATTGTAAGGAACTCATTGCATGTTGTGGGGACAAGTACATTCCAATTCAAATAATTATATAGCTTCAAAATCATTCTTTGATTTCTCTTTCACCTCAAGTTTTTCTCAAGATGTTAAAGCTTCCAGAGCTGACTCTTACTTTCAAAGGTGAGTATTGCAAAGAATTCTTGAAGAAGCATAAAAATGGGATTGACCTTTTGCCAGAATATTTGGAGAATCCTACATCTATCCTAGCAGACATAACCCCGATCTAGGATGAGTCTTTTAAAAACCCTTTTCAAGAAATTGCATGGCTATTTTCCAGGTTGACAAATCAAGTAAGCACTTCTTCTATCTCTCGCATGATTTTATATATTTGTATTTTACAGTATAGGAACATGCCATTTTTTATTGGGGAAAACTCATTTCTATTGAAATATCGTCCCATTTATCACACTATAAAAGGACATAAAATTATTTATGGTCTCTTATTTGATATTTTCTGTTGTGTATTGTTTTCAATTCCCAAATTTAAACATAAGAAAAAGTGTGAATTGTGAAACAGATACAGTTATCTTATGGTATCAGGCATTGTGGAGACATAATACCTATTGGAAGAATACTAAAGAGGAACAAAAGGCTATTTTGGGAAAGACAACATGCACGAGGGAAGCGACAACTGGAAGGAAGAGCAGCATGCACACATGCATGGAAGACCTAAATACATTAAGGTTAGGGTTTTTGCAATACATTGTAATGGAAGGCAAGCCAAAAATGTATAAATATACATACCTAGTTCTCATAGAGAGAGCGAGCAGGGGAATAGAAACTAGAGTCGAATGGGATATAAAGAGTCTAGAGGAGGAGTATTGTTTTGATAGCTATTAGTAATATTTTACTGTGCGACCTAATTTTGTAAGTGGTTGAGCTGGAGAGGAGTAAGGAGGGTGGATATTGAGGGTTATATTGCAGGCTGAGAAGCCTGGTGCAATCTAGTCTACCTCACAATAGATCTCGAACAGATTGAGAAGAGTTGTAAAGCGTGTGGCGCTGTAGTTTTGGAACTACTATAATAAAATATCTTGAGAGCCATATCTTTGTGGACGTAGCCCAGAAGGGGGTGAACCATGGTAAAACCTATGTTATGTTATTGAATGCATGTGTTCCCTTACTATTTTCAGTAGTTGTTAATATGCTAAATGAATGAGTTGATTATATTCCACGCATAATCGTGAATGATAGTTTATTGCATTAATAAGTTAAAGTGGAACCCTCATTGCACATTCCTCATATCCCGACTCAATCCTAGGCTATAAACACATGAGTATTGAATCCACCCATTAAGATTATCTTGGGTGAGACTTTGCAGTGCACTCTGTGCATTACGTTGCCTTCTGGTTTACTAGGAGGGCCGATAGTTTTAGAGATTTTGTTGGAACCCCATTAGACATGAACCTTGGGTCAAACAAGTTAAATATAAAAACTCAGACATATAGATAAGTAACCAACAAATTGTTTTGTTTCCATTGGTTGGAACAGTAGAGGATTGGGTAGATGGGATCTGTTGAAAATTTGTGAGATCTGCGGAAGGTGGGTCAAGAGAATACTGAAGCGAATGATGAGAAGGATGAGCCGCTAAAAGGGGATGTTGAGACCATGGAATCCCACAAGAGCAGAGATCGAAAGTTGATTGAATACAAAAGAGATAGAATTTTCACAAACCCTAGCATAACACCACGCAAATATCTTGAGAAATACATGTTTATTGATTTGCATGAAGTTTTTTTTCTGTGATTTTTCACACTTATTGCAGGAGTGGATATTAAGGTTGAAGGATAACCATGCAACAAACCAGATCCAACATTTAGAGTGGACCTTAGTACAGATTGAGCAGTTACAGCAAGTGAACAACAAATTCACCCGCGCAGTAGATTTTTGGCTCGACAATATTGTAGCGGGCTTTATAACAAAGTTTGCAATAGATACACTGAAGTTGTACATCACAGTGGAGAAAGAGTTTCTACTTGGTCCTCAAGGAAGGTACATTAGATCGTTGTATACTTCTATTAAGATACTTCTATACAACAAAGGGGTAATGAAAATTGATTTAGACAACTAAACTTCTCTGCGTGCATGGGGGAAGGAGGGAAGAACTGATAGAAAGAGAAGAAATGGAAGGAGGAACGGATAAGGGAAAGAAGGAGGAACCCTTGGACCCAAACATGATGGATGATGACCAGATCAAGCGGATAATGGTGACAGCTATAAAGACGCATAGTGGAGTACCCTACCAATACAAGGTGAATACCAAGAAGAGAGTCGTAGCCATGAGGGAAGGCTTGGTGAGTCATGAAGAAGAGGTATAGGATCTCCAAGTTGTGGAGTAGATTGAGGAATTCATGCGTGCAACATATGAGAGGAAGATGAGAGGTCCAAGAAAGGGAAGAGAAGGAAACAATACTATCCATATTAATGTCACTGTGGAACCCATAAACCCATGTGCGACTAATACACCAAAGAGAACACCACCATTTAGACAACCAAATTTTGGGAGAAGAAAGAGAGCATGAAGTACATCTACAGAGGGAAAAACAACTGGAGGAGCTAGTTCAGGAAGCACTAGTCAAGTATCTACACAGTGTATAGGTAGTATTTCAGCGTTCAGGATGGCGGGACATGATCCCACCATCAGGTTACTAGAATTCAAAGGATAAGCATCGGAGGACCCATAAAAACATTTGTTCATCTATGAAAATATCTGGGAAGCAAAACAGATCAGAAACGAAGATACTAATATTGCACAACTAGCAATTATACTAAGGGATCGCACACTGGATTGGTATATGAGTTTAGCTACAAACAATCTACTAGGGACTACCAAAACGATTGCAGACATCAAGAAATTATTGATCAATGAGTTCCAGAAGCCAAGTTCAGAAGATCAGTACATGAATGAGATGATAGAAATTAGACAGAAACCAAGAGAATTTGTATGGGAGATTGACCAAAGATTCAAGCGACTAAAAGGAAAGTTGAAATATCTCATGACCGATATGCAACACAGGCACCTATTCATCAATCCATTGCTACCACACTTAAAATACCCGTTGCAACAACAAAAGTTTTAGATGCAGGCAGAGGCTATGCAGGAAGCCCTGCAACTAGAAGAAAACCAATATCAGCAGACAGATCTAGCCATCGAAGAACTGAAGGAGGATTTGAAGAACTTAACGTTCCATATAAACCAAAATAAAATCAAGGACAAACGAGAAGTCGTTTGGTGTACCACTTGTAGGATGGAAGGACACCACAAGAATGAATGTCCAACATTTGTGCAGTATATGGCAGCAGGAATGCCAAATCTATTACCAACAGGAGGACTATGGTGCGAAATCTATAGGAAACTAGGCCACGATCCATATCATTTCCCAATGATGCATAAATACCAGAAAGTCCCAAAGATTTCATATTGCAACTTTTGTAAGTCAGTGGGACATGATGACAAATATTCTAGAACAATGGACTTGATGCAAGAGAGAAAATCAGATGCATATGGGGTGCAGTAAAAAATGATGACTGGTCAAGGTGCCCCATAGTTTAACCAAGTTCTAGCCCCATACAACACTACATAGAAACAATATTGTTATCACTGAAATTTCGTCCGCACATGGCGACAAGAACTCAGCATCGTCAAACAGCAATGAAGTCATTCATGGCCTTGAATTAATCTCACAACATTCCAAAAAGGTCAAAAAACTATACAAAGTAGTGCAAAATTGAAGAGCGCTTTACAGAAGTTGGGCGCGCGTGAACATGCGCGGAACAGAAACATAGAATGCGCGCATAAGCACACGATGCGCGGCTGTTAGCGCAAAAAGCCACGCACCTGCTAAACGGTGCATTTATGAATGTGGTCGGCCTCCCAACCACTTATGGTTCAGCTCCCAAGCTGATTTGACTTCCAAATATGGGCTGGATCCGAATGGTGGGCTAGTCAAAGACCTAATAATGCCCTAAATGGCCTGTTTTCACACTACAAAGGAGTTACACAATAACCCAATGCAATGCTATAAAAATCCATGAATGCACCTCATTTTCTCAAGGAATTTCAAGTAATGTTATGCTGCCTAAATTTTTTTAAGGACTCCATCCTTGACAAAGACACATTGGCATCATTTCATTGAGAAATCCACCTCTCCATTGAGTGGATGTGCAAGGATTTCTTTCACCACCATTTTCATTTTCTTGTTGTAAGGAGAGCAAGCTTGTGAGGGTCCAAGAGCCTTCCCTTGGAGGAAGAAGGGACTCATAGTCCCCTTTCTTCTTGGCGCTTTGATTTCATCAATAGATCAGCCTAAAAACATTGGTGACATGGGTCTATTTGTGTTTGTTATCTCTATGTCCCTATGCTTATGATTTTTGTTGTTATTAGTTTAATTCTTTCTTATAGTTTTGTTTTTATTTCTCTAACTCTTTCCTCTACAGTTGTCATGCTCAGCAGGACCCAAATGGGCATGTAAAGAACCTCTTATTTTCTCACCAAGGTGACGAAAAGGGTGCAACAGATTGGGGACTCCACTGGGGAGGTCACCCATCCCAGTACTACTCTAGCCCAAGCACGCTTAACTGCGGAGCTCTGATGGGATCCGGTGTATTAACGTTGGTATGATCGCACCCTTTTCATCACCTTGGTAGCAAGACCCAACTGGGCATGTAAAGCACCTCTTATTTTCTCACCAAGGTGACGAAAAGGGTGCAACAAATATAATACTACATAGAAATCATATAATACTACGCAACCATAGTACAACACAGCACAACCTCAGTACCATACCACGCAGTAAAATCAGGCACCTCAGTATAATGGGTCGAGAGGAGATCGAGTTAGCTACAGAGGTGGAGGATGAGCAAGAGGAGGCTTTGGGAGAGGTAGAGGACTAGTGGTATGTTACAACTGTCAACAATCGGGACATTATGTAAGGGAATGTACACTTCCACCAGCAACTTGTATGTATTATCGTGCATCGGATCATGACACGGAAGAATTTCCCACATTACTAGGGAAGATCCAGGAAAAGAGGAATTAGAACAACCAAAATGTTCAATGGATTTCAGCTAAAGCTAGGGATGAAGGACGAAAGATCAACATAGTTATGCAAGGAGGAGATAAAATAGGAAACGACACAGCACAACAAGAACCGGTCCAATACTAGTGGGTGAAGAAGAATGTGGAACCAAGGAGATAGTTAGATGCGTAGAATGAGAAGGAAATATTTCAACAAGCCAGATAAGAATTTGTGAAGCAAGACACTGCGTCGACTTCAACTGTGTAGCAAATAAAGGGAGAGATAGAGTACAATATGCCTCCATCATTGGATCATACCAAAGAAATGAAACCCATGGGACAAGTAAGTACAATCAAAGGCTTTTTGCAATCATGCGTAAAACTATTGAATGATCCATCCGTTGTTAAAATATTTCAAAATATATTAGAAAATTGTAGCATAGATATAGAAGGAAAACTACAACAAAAAATAGTCAATCACCTACATACAAGGAGAATAACAAGTAGGCTAAATGTCAACATCGAAGATTTCAACATGGGAGATATCATATTGGATTTAGGATCTGAAGTCAATGTATTACCAAAGAAGACATGAAAATGTATGGGAGAGCCCACATTAGGATATTCACCTGTTCAATTGAAACTATCAAACCAACACAGAGTCCTACCAATTGGTAGATTGAAAGGAGTGACAGTAGACCTGGATGGAGTGTGCACTAAAGCAGATTTCGAAGTGATTGAAATAGTGGATGACACAACAGCATATCCAACATTCCTTGGCTTGGATTGGGAATTTGATAACTAGGCCATAATAAATTTAAAGACACGAAAAATGACATTTGAGTCAGGGGAATATAGGGTCATTGCACCACTGGACCCATCAGAAGGGGAGAGGTTTGTAGAACCTACTTGTTTAGACTTGGAGGAAATTAGCCAGTGGTACAGAACAACTACGCGTGATGAGGATTAGATAAATCCAATTGCATATGGGATACTCAGTTGGCGAAGAATTACTTCATGTGTGATAGACTTAGATACAAGTTTAGAGAACTTGAAACAAAGGCTACATGAAGTTTCCACAAGAAGGTGCGCAAGAATAGATCACGCGGTAAGATGGGTAGGCACCGAGATAAGGGAACCACCCAGTTTCCATGGAGTGAATGATCTAGAAGTATTCTTGGCACAGTATGAGGATGAAGTGTTATACAATCAGAGACTCTTATCACTCTATATAGAACTCAATTCCACACATGCAAGATGGTGGAGCGCACACAAAGAAACAATCACGGATTGGTACCAATGTAAGTTGTTACTGTGCATAAGGTTTTGCGTAGAACAGAAAACAAAAAAGCAACATAAGTACAATGGATAGGGGGCACTAGAGGAATAATTTGAGAGGTGCAGAATGTTGTGGAAGATGACACCCCCAGAGGAATGGCCTCATCATTTCATACACACTTTATAGGTCATACCAGCAAACTGGTATACAGACCAGGAACTGCGCAGAGGAACTTCGAGTTAGACAATACTACACTAGAATTTTACAGTCACTTTCTCATTTGAGCATGAGAACCCCAACATAGATATAGCACTTAAGAAGATAAGAGGAGTAATATTAATTAAGGAACCAGAAGTCGAACTCATAACAGAAGCACAACAGTGGAATAGGAAGACAGTTAAAGAATTGTTGTCATGCTACCACGTGCAGGAAGAAGCACCAGATGAAGACGATCCATGCGATATTCAGATCGAGGAAGAAGAAGGAGAAATAGAAGTGGAAGGTCCACCTCTAGAATCAAAAGTAATTTTTGCACCGATCAAGGTGAAGAAATTCAACATTGGGACAATTGAGAATCCCAAAATGGACATCATTGGAGACTACTGGGATGAGCAAAGAGTAGAAATCATAACAAAGTTATTGCACATGTACAACAACCTGTTCCCCACAACATTTAAAAAAATAAAGGGTATAGCTAGAGAGCTAGGAGAAATGAAAATACCACTCAGAAATGAAGCAAGACCAATCAGACATCGACCATATAGACTAAACCCGATATATAAGAATAAATTTAAAGTTGAGATTGATAGAATGATCGAAGATGGAATCATAGAACATGTGGAAGAATCAGAATGGATAAGCTTGATGGTAGTTCAAGAAAAAAATAAGGTGGGATAAGAATATGCGTTGACGTAAGGAAGTTGAACGATACATGCCTACATGACCCATTCCCTACACCTTTCACGGATTAAGTGTTGGAGAACGTAGGAGGACATGAAGTTCACTCATTCACTAATGGATTCTCAGGCTACCACCAGATCAAGATACCACAGGAAGACAGATACAAGACCATGTTTGCTACAAAATGGGGATCCTACCAGTACACAGTCATGCCATTTGGACTAAATAATGCACCAGTAATATTTTCCAGAGTAGTCATCGCTGAATTTAAAGAATTTATCCACCAGTTTCTAGAGGTATACTTAGATGATTAGGCAGTCTATAGTTTGTCGAAATACCATGTAGAGGTCTTGCAGATGATGTTATAAATATGAAGGCAGTGCCAGATATTGTTAAACATCAAGAAATGTATCTTCAGAACACTGTTTGGGATACTTTTTGGCCATATAGTATGAAAACAAGGCTTACTAGTAGACCCTGCAAAGATTGCAGTAATTGTTAACTTGCCACCACCAAAGATAGTCTGTCAACTAAGAGCGACATTTGGACACACAGGATACTACAGAAATTTTATCAAAGGGGACACGCAGATTACCGCACCAATGGAGAAACTGTTAAGAAAAGATACAAAGTTTCAGTGGAATGTAGATTGCCAACACAGTCTGGATATGCTGAAATAAAAGATGGTCACTGCACCAATACTAGTATTTCCATACTAGGAGAAGACATTCCATGTACATGTAGATGCATCATCCATAGCACTTGGAGTTATTTTGGCGTAGCCAGGAGCGGGAGATCTAGATCACCCTATAGAATTTGCGAGTAGAAAACTATCAGAATCGAAACATAACTATAACACTATAGAGAGGGAAGGCCTAGATATGGTCTACACACTACATAAATTTAGACATTACTTATTGGGAAAACACTTTAAGATGTTCACATATCACTCAAACCTTAAATACCTATTCAACAATCCAGTGTTGGGGGGGAGAATCTTTCGATCGTTACTACTATTTCAAGAGTTTGATTTTAAAGTAATATTCAAGCTAGGAAAGTTGAATGTAGGACCTGACCACTTATCAAGGGTCACGAATGGAGAAGAACCTACAAATTTAGAGGACAAATTTATGGATGCATAGTTGTTTTCAGTCCAGATCGTCGATGAATACTTTTTAGATATCATTCAGTACTTGAGTACAGGTACTGCGCCACAGGAATATAACACCGCGTAGAAGAAAAACTTGATAGTCCAGGATGCAAACTATCAGCTGATCGCAGGACACTTATACAAAATGGGAGCAGATAGCATCTTGCAAAGATATGTGATAGAACATGAAATACCAAGGGTTTTAGAAGAATCCCATGAGGGAATAGAAGGAGGACATTATGCAGGAAAAACTACCATGTAGAAGGTATTTCACGCAAGACTATGGTGGCCGACCATTCACAGAGACTCGAAAGAGTACTGCCAGAGATGCAATGTCTGTCAGAGGGTTGGTAAACCCAATAGTAGGGATGAGATTCCATTGCGACCAAAGGTAACGCTGTAGGTATTCAACAAATGGGAAATCAAATTTGTGGTACCAATCAACCCACCAGCCAAAAGAACAGGAGAAGGTTACATTATCACTGCGATAGAATACCTGACAATATGGGTAGAAGTAGCACCAGTGAAGGATTGGAGCGCAGAAACAACAACACACTTTCTATTTGAAAAAGTAATCACTAGGTTTGGTTGCCTAGAAGTTTCATGAGTGACCAAGGCACTCACTTCATTAACAAGACAATCAAGACTATGACCGAAGAATTTGAAGTCCATCATCAAAAGAGCACTCCATATCCCACGGGAAAATGGAACAGTAGAAGAATTTAAAAAAATCCTTGAGAATGCACTGAAAAAGATATGTAATGTCAATAGGGATGATTGGGACCTCAAAATACCAGCAATATTGTGGGCATAAAGGACTACATGCAAAAAGTTGATAGGACACACGCCATTCATATTGGTATATGACCAAGAAGAAGTGGTGGCATTAGAATTTTTGATACCTGGTCTGTGAGTAGCAATGATTACGCACATGATAGAGTGGGGTGCATTACTGGACAGGTTGAATCAATTGATGATCATGGAGGAAGATAGGATCCTAGCAGGGTTCCAACAAAAAGTTTAGAAAGAAAGGGACAAAGCTTGGCATGACAGACACATCAAGAAGAAAAATTTCAAGGAAGGATACTTAGTGTTGATGTATGACAATAAATCCATTCAACATCCAGGAAAACTCAGAATGCAGTGGTTAGGGTCGTACAAAGTAAAAACTATCACAGATGGGGGAGTTGTACAGTTGAAATACTTAGGAGGCGCAGAAGTTAGAGGGATGATCAATGGGAGGCAACTGAAGCTGTACAAGGACAATTGACCATCCATAACTTGAAATTCACCGTGCAGTGTAAAAGAAAAAAAAAAGATAGTAAACAGTACCAACAGAGGTATAGTGCGCTGAAAGGAGAAAGATAACACACACTTAGGAATACAAACCCGGTGAAGACAAGGCCAATGGTTAGTCCAAAACATAAACAAGCGGGAAAGGTAAATATGGAAAAATAAGTACTAAATGATGAAGGCAAGTGGAATTGAATGTCCAAAATGACCGACAAGATGCCGCATTAATCGCTCCAACTAGAGACGGTGAGGGAGAGTAATGGAAACTACTAAGGAACCACAGGTCCATTGAATCTGTAATAAAGGTAGTGTCTTCGACAAGCTTCATACAATGCCCATACAAAGAAAGGACGCAGGAGCAATGACCTTATTGAAAAATTAGAAGAGACAGAGAGTGATAGAGAATAAAAAGCATGGAGAGAAGTTCACAGAGGTTGCAGAGGCCACTGAGCTTGACGAATGATCAAATTTCACCACCATGGAACCACGCAAACAAGTCGAACCAAGCCAGACTACCAGAAAATATAGAGTTAGAACCAGAGCATAAGTACAATCGCAGGAAAGCGAACAACAACCTCCAGAAGTCATCAATGTAGATGAAATCCCATCACCGGATACAACACCAGTTAACCCCACACCCATTGTGTAGGAAACCCAGTAAACAACACCAGCAGTCATGAACATGGATACGTCGACAGAGGGACAGGGATGACAGAATGAGGGCACAAGAAGTCAAGAACAACCAGAAAACCTTGAAGAAGCCTCGAGAGTCAATGGGATGACTACAAATCAGGAAGCAACGGTCGAGCTAGAAAAATTGCAAACTACCGTGCCAGAACATCCACAGGAGGGATAAGTGGATCAATATGAGATGGATGGAACAATATGCCGAACAAATACTAGTGGAGGTTGGAACTTGGAGTCATCCACCACCATGAAAGGACAAATACACAGTACCTAGGTCACCACGCAAACAACCTGCAACAACAAATTTTTTTTCCGTGCATACCAGAAGGGGTATGGGTAAAAGCAGATTTGTTAGGATATGTAGAAAAAATAAAGTACTCAGACCATGATGTAACGGACACAAAAAAGTTCCCAGAGTTCACAAAGAAAGTCTACCTACAGAATGTGGGTCTAGATCTATTTGGGGCACCAGTTCATCAACCACTCTAGTGGGCAGAAGGATTGGAAAAAACTGGGATTTTAGGTCTGTTGGAACTACCACACTTTGGCAGAGGATAGTATGCCAAAATTTGTGTTAAACAGTTGATGGCGGTCACACATGGCAGAGATATATGGTTGGAAAATCTCATCTCAATAGACGCAGAGATCATTGCGCACATCAGAGGGATGCCATCACAGGGCATGGATCCCGCAGAATTTCTCGATGATAAAACAAAGGATAAAGTACTCATTGAGGAGATGAAAAATAAATATGACACTAAAAGGGGGGTGCACAAAATAATCATCAAATGGATCAATGATGTCACGAAAAGAATGGCTGCAAAAATCATGGCCTGCAAGCTGCTCAGAAAATGATGCAAGGAGGAAGTCTCGATCGGGGTTGTCGTAGTTGTAGCACAGTGTGTCGAGGGAACCACAGTCAGTTGGGCCCCTTATCTTTTGAATTTTTTTCTAGATGACCGCAAGGATGTGCAGGATCTGGGAACAAAATTTCTTTACTCATGGTTGATCATGCTGATAGCCATTATGGGATGGAAGGAACCGAAATATGTATCTTTCTCCACCAAACCCAAACCCAATCATGGAGCGAGATATTTATCGTTCAATGCCACTTTAGACACTAGGAACAGAAAGATGAATGAAACTATAGTCAAAAGATATCTCTGTGACCTACAAGAGACCATCGCTAACCTCTGGAGAATAACATAGTAGGTTGTTGCATACTATCGAGACATAGCTAACTTCAAGGCCACTTGACATGCGATGGGGATCTAGGCATGGAAGGACCCCAACAAGTAGTGGCTACAACTACGTTATTTCATCACGGAGTGCAACATAGAAATGGCTATCAAGGATTGGGAAGAATATTAGAGGATTCCAGTCCTCACTCCCAACATACCTGCAGGGGAAGATGAAGAGGAGGCAAGGTATGAGCATACAAATACCAAGGAGGCAGGGGAGGAAGAAAAAAAACCCTAGGAGGTCACAGTACCCAAGAAACCAAGGACGTGCTGGAACAAGACAAAGCAGATGAAAGAGGGGACATCTAAGACAAGAACGCGGAAGGGGAAGAAGAATACACAACTGCCCCAAGGATAGCAGAAACCGTCCGAGGCAGCATAGGAGACTACACCATGTCCTATTCCACAAGATACAAGCCCAAATAAGCGACCAACTACTCAGATGGGGGGTGCGTACAAGAAGATGAAGCCACATAGAAAACCTCAAGAATACACGATCACAAAGGAATATGCATAAATGATAGCCCAAATTGTCAAGGATCATACATTTGAGGATTTTGAGAATGTTTTGCGCCACAGGGACAGAATTCAAGAAGAGATGACAGACATGTGACAGTTCCTCAAGTAGATCGGGGAAGCATAGGCAGCCAACAACAGCATTGAAAGAGGGCCATCATCATCACATACAGGAGGATAACGTGAAGAAAGTGAGTGGGATATAGTCCACACGATCAACATTTCACATTACAACCAGCATGTTGTGCATGGACGATATTGTGGGGCAAACACCCTTAAATGACTTAGCTCAATTAAAATTGGTATTGTCGCAGATACCATCCAAGGCTCTACATAAACGATAGGTTAGTGTTACCCAAGAGGTACAGTCTCGTGCACGCATAGACACAACCGAATTACAGCAGGTAAAGGATAAACAAGATGAGATGGAATTGATATATGAGTGGGCCAATCTTGATACTAAAGAGGAGAGGGAACACGTGAACGGATTGGAACAAAAAGTGGTCAAAGCTTATGAGAAGATTCCAAAGACCGTGCAAAGGGATGAACTCCCATCAACAGAGAAGATTGATTAGATTGTGCAGACAATTGATCAATATTAGCAGGATATCAAGAATATTCGTGAACAACTCACACCTACAAATCCACCAGAGGTAAGGGAGCAAAGGAAGCAGGAGGCAACAAAGCAGATACAGGAGATAGAACGATAGGTCCACACAGCAACCGACCTGTTCGACAAAGAAGCACAACTCTAGACAAATATAGAAGAGGATCAGCAAGTCCAATAATGGGACAAGGAAGAAGAAAGGATAAGCATAGCTATCCAAGACCTCAAACAGAAGCAGAAGACAATGTTCATCACAGAGCATGTCAAAGGGGCACAATATATGAAGAGACTACAAGTAGAACTCACCACTGCACAGATGCAGAAAAAGGAGCATCATGATCAAATGGAACCGCTACAGGAGCGAGTAGAAGAGGTCATTACACAAGAAGAGGAAGCCAAGACATATATGTCATAGACCCAGGAAGATTGTGCAGGGTTTATCAATGATGATATTGTAGTGTAGACAGTAGATCAATTCAACAAGAAGACCGTGCAGGTTTAAACCCAAGCAACGAAGCTTAGGGAGAAGTTCTAGGCGATCACCAGGGAGATCGACGAAGCTCACAAATTTTAGGTGGCTCTAGAGAGCCACATGTCACTGTTGGGGGCCCGTTGGAAGTAGACCAAAGTGGAGAGAAAGGCTATTTTTTGAAAGAAGGCATGCACGAGGGAATTGACAACTGGAAGGAAGAGCAACACATGCGCATGCATGGAATACCTAACGATGTTAGGGTTAGGATTTTTGCAATACATTGTAATGGCTGGCAAGCCAGAAATGTATAAATATAGATACCTAGGTTTCATAGAGAGAGCGAGCGGGGAAATAGAGACTAGATTTGGATGGGATATAGACAGTTTAGAGGAGTCTTGTTTTGATAGATAGTAGTAATATTTTTCTGTACGGCCTAATTTTGTAAGTTGTTGAGCTGGAGAGGAGTAAGGAGAGTGGATCTTAAGGGTTAGATCGTAGGTTGAGGAGCCTGGTGCGATCTAGTTCACCTCAAAATAGATCTCGACCTGACTGAGAAGAGTTATAAAGAGTGTAGTGTTGTAGTTTTGTAATTGCTATAATAAAAGATCTTGAGAGCCAGATATTTGCGGAAGTATCCTAGGAGGGGGTGAACCATGGTAAAACCTGTGTTATGTGATTGAATGCATGTGTTCCCTTGTTGTTTTCAATATTTTTTAATATGATAAATGAATGAGTTGATTATACTCCATGCATAATCGTGAATGATATTTTATTGTGTTAATAAGTTAAAGTAGAACCCTCAGTGCACATTTCTCAAATCCCCACTCAATCTTGGGCTGCAAACACATGATTATTGAAGCAACCCATTAAGACTATCTCGGGTGAGACTGCGCAGTGCACTCTTTGCATTTTGTTTCCTTCTGGTTTACTAGGAGGGACGATAGTTTTAGAGGTTTTTTTTGGACCCTAGTAGACATGAACCCTAGGTCAAACAAGTTAAAGATACAAACTCAGACATATAGATAAGTAACCAACAAGGCCCATCTACTTTTAAATGAATTTTATAATAATTTTGTTTCATTCTTCAAAAATATGTTGTTGGGAGAAAACACTTCAAGGATATCTAATCAAGCTACCATATTTTTAGAGAAAAAGGGGACAATAGAACAAATGGAGAGTCACAGTGTCATAATGATACTTTTCTTGAAAGAGAATCCTTCTTTTCTCTCGTATCATGTATCTGACAAACTATTTATTACATAGATGGCAAGGGAATGATTTGATGAACAAGTTGAGATATTAAAGGGGTTATCAATTGATAAATTTTATGGCATAATTGAATATAACGAAGAACAGATAGATAATTGGTTGGTTGATTATTCTATGAAAAATCAAGATATTGAGGAGGCAATACATGGAATTTCTCACTAGTCACCTAAGAGATTTGGAAGATGAATCATTTAGTAACAAAATCAGGCATGAAATAAATGTTGCGCCAATGAAAAATTACATTGAAGATTGGTTGAATAATAGAATTGATAAATTAACTTAAGAAGGCCAAGAAATAGTAGTTGAGATGGTTCCTATAACCGCCAACGAGGAAAATAAAAGGACAACAACAAGAGAGTAAAAGGGAGAGAGACCATCATAGTAAGTTTATGTTGATCACATCTTTCTTTCTTTATCAGTTTTTCATCCAGTTACTCTGCGTCTTTGACTAGAAAGGTTTAACTGAAATCTAATAAATTATTCTTATCTTCTTTCTAGGTCTTTCTACTCTGTATCACCCACCATATTCTTTCCACAACTTAATTCTTGTTTATATTTTCTTTATGGTCCACAGGAGCCCCAATCCCAGTCCTCTAGAAAACCGCATTTAAATTTGAAATATTTGTAATAGACTTTATATTTCTCAGAAATCCCAAGAGAATTGTTTCATGATCAGTTTTGATGGTGTTTTATAACTCTGAGTTTTGAGTATAAAATATTTGAGATTGTTCTATCATTTTCTCTATTTGAGCTCCACATGTGTTTACTCTATTAAATTTCTCTTATGCATTCAAAGAATTTTCTTTTATTTTTATGTGATCAGAAATATTTAGTTTAACTATGATGGATGTCAGGAAATTTTTCTTATCTTTTTCAAATATGTGATGTGTGAGGTTCCTAGTGATCTCTCAGGAATTCTCTTTAAAAAAAACCATTTTATTTTCTGCAACCCTTACATTTCATTGAATACCACGATGGACTTTCTCAAAGTCCTATATTATTTTTAAAATCTAGATTTCAAAGAGTATTATAAAATAAAGAGGAGTACCACCTCTATAAAAATGTACGGGGATTTGTAACCCCGTGAGGTTGTCGTTTCGGTCCTGACAAATTCAAGCATCAACAAGGAGGAAGAGAGAAAGGGAGGTGGAGGGATGGGATAGAGAGATTGGGGTGGTGGAGGCTTAGAGAGAGAGGGATAGACTGAGAGGGTGAGAGGTAGAGAGAGCGGGTGGGAAAAATAATATATATAT
>ML804350.1:136496-182917 GCA_009831015.1 Picea engelmannii | reverse complement strand
CCAAGAGCAAAATACCAAGACAAAAGACTAAAAGTAAATCTCTCACAAGAGAGTGAGTTATGTTATGTTTAAAATGAGAGGCAACGTCCTCTATTTATACCAATCCATGACCTTTTAATTAAATTTTAGGTCATTAAAACAACTGACAAGGCTGACAATAAGATTCACATTGTTTTTACATTAATTGCTAGAAAAATGTCATAAAATGAGCTAAAAGGGGGATGCCAAGCCCTTCTGAGGGAGACGTTGGCCCTTTTTGGGCAAGCACAACATCCAGAAAACCAAACGTTGGCCCTTCTAGGGTTCCTCCAAGCTGCCACACGTGCCAAATGACCTTAGCACCCTGCCACAGGCTCCAGACAACGTCCAGCTCTCTCAGGTGATGTCCTATCCATCAGAAGAAAACATCCCTTTTGTAGTGGGTGATCCCCCCTAGGTCGGGCTCTGCCAAAGTGTCCTGGGTGGAACGTCCTTCTTTCTTGTCGTGCAATGGCTCATCGCAATGTTGTCCTATCTCTGCCATCCCAGCAACCATTTTATGGGCTCTTCAGCCCCATGGAGGTCCGAGCTAATCATATCCCCATGTGTATCAGTCCACTGGTACCTGTTCGTCGGGTATGGTCTTGCACATCAAAAACTACGCCCTCCATGGGCTCATCAGTCCTCAGGATCATAGCAATGTCAATCATATTTCATCATTAAATTTATCAAATACATGCATAAAGCCCCTAGCATATCCTTTAAGAGCTCAAAGACATTACACATATCTACTATACAAATTCGAAGAAACAAACAAAATAACCTATTGGCCCAGCATCCACAAGAAAAGGAAAGTTTCCATAGAAGATCATTCAAGCCATGTTCATGAAGTGATATGGTCTAGGGATGTCCAGTCATAGTAAGACCAGGGGTAGGTGTTGTCTGTGGGTGCCTTTGTAGGAGGTGAGCCGTACCCATCAAGGATGCACTTTTTCCAAGCCCCTTTATTGCTTTTATTCTTTATTTATTTATTTTCTTTCTTTTTACTGCAAGGTCTAACCAGAGGACACTACCTTGGTGTGGTGACCAGAGCTGACAGTGTTACCCATTGGTATTTTCACAGAAATGATAAGGCTGGCTCGTGATGAGACCCCCTTTCCCTTGGCCATGCAACCAAAGGTCATTGCCCTGGCATGGTGACCATATAATGGCAATGTCATACTGCTAGATACCTATGAACATAATGGGCTGGCTCGTGATGAGACCTCCCATCCTCTTGGTTAGCTCTTGTTTTTTTGTTATTTTTCTTAGGGTCCCTTTTGTTTCTTATCGAGAGGCCTTTTATTGCCTTCTCAGGGATCCCTGGGAGAAGCATCTCTAGGTTTCATTTCCTATGGATTTTATCTTTTACCAGCTACTTTTACCCCCTGGGCCTTTAGCCCCTTCTTCCCACAAGACAAAGTGTAACCCTCAAAGGTCATCCTAATGGCCGGACTAGGGGAATGGGATGGGTGTATGGGAGATAAGATGTAAAATGATAGAATGGTGGGAGTGGATGATGGCTCTGCAAATCCCCCTTGGTGGCTAACCAAAACCCATGAATACAAGCTTGCTAGGTCACCCCGTTAACCCCCCCAACAATGGTCAAGTGGATTAGTGTAAGATCCAAGCAGTTATCAAAAATGTAAGGAACCTGATGCATATATAAGAAGGTTATGACGATCAAACATGACACATACCATGATACCTTGGACCAATTACCTCATGGAGAAAGATTCTTCTCTGATGCAAGTCCAAGTCGATGGTGATGGAAGCTACTGCTACTAACAAGACAAGTCTGGCCAAGAAGAAGAAGGATGGGCCCTCCATGGCCATGCTTAGGTCAATCCTGCTCTCGGTACTTCATGTCTAGGACCTGTGGGCCTTGAGACATGATCTCCTAGTTATCCCTATAGATCGGGGATAACAAGGCTCTAGCCTATTTGGTTCCATGTTGTTGCTACTCACTAATCTCTAATGCTCTTAATCCCCTGCACCAATCCTTTGTCTCGACAACTCTGAAACTAGATTTTTCCTGGGTGGACCAGTCATCCCTAAATATGGTGTCCTTGAAAACTGAGTCTGAGATCCCTTTGAATCAATACTCTCAGACAATAGTTCCTCCTCAACTCTACCTCCCCACCTAACACTGTATGATGTACCAACTAGCGAACAACAATTAATGAATGCACACTCCCTTGAAAACTGAGCATCGAAATCCACCTCCTTTGTTGTCACTACAATACCATATCACTTCTTCTTCTTCTTTCTCTTGGGACATTTTCCAGCATAGTGCCCCATATCACCACAAGAAAATCATCTCACTTTGCTTATGTCCTTCTTTTTCACACGACCACTCTCCTATGGTTGGGTCCCTCCCTTGGGACCCTGTCTCACACCCTCACCATTATTATTATTTCTCTTTAACCAAAGAGAAAGATACTCATCCCTCCCAGGAGTATGTTTTTTCCTGAAGACCCAGAGATGCACCTCAAATCTTCCTTTACAAAGTCGTCCCAAAGTCTCTCCCAAGTAGGCATGACCTCCCGAGAAAAAATTTCTCGTACAAATGAAACCCATGGTTTGGAAAAGTTGTTCAAAGATATCATCACCAAAAATTATGGATCGACAATCTCTCCAACCATTGCTAACTCATCTCTGATCTAAGTGAATCTACCTATGTATGATGTGATTGTCTCAAAATCAAGCATCTAAATGCTCCTGATATTTTCCTGCAGAACCATCTTTTAGTTCTGGTTTGGACTCTAGTAAATCTTTCACAAGGATTCCCATATCTAAAATGCATAGTCTTCACCAGACATATGGGGTATGATGTGGTCACTTACCACATAAAAAATAGTCATCTTCTCCTTGACATTATTCTTCCTAAAATATGCATCCAACAATGGTGATGGAGCAGGTGCAAGAGGAATCACCACAGGAGCTTGAACTATATCCCATAGTTCAAGATCCTCCAAGATGAAAGTAATCCTATTCTTCCAAGGGGACAAGTTTCTAGCTCCATCTAGCCAATCTTATGCCCACATCTAGGACGTCGACATGGTTGTCCACTAAAACAAACATTGAAGCTCACATTGATGTGAAAATTGCAAAAGAACTCAACCTCGCTACTTGACACACAAGTAGAAGTAAGGATTTCCAAACGTGTCCAAAAAATAGTCCTACAATTGTCGAAAAAATCTACCCACAAGCTCTCCACTAACTTTACCAACAAGTTGTCCAAAATATACCAACAGGTTGTCACAAAATTTCCCACAAAATACTCTAGCAATCAACAAGTGTTCGCCAACAAGGCTCTGATACCATGAAGAAAATTGAGGTACTATGAGCCTTCCAACTAAGGTCTATCTTTCACCTTGATATTGGCTCTAAGTTTCAATCTCAAAAATTGTCCTTTGTTGTTTTTAGAAAAACAAACAGTTTAGTAACTTTCTGCCCATAATTTTTATTGGTTAAGTGTTCTTTGAGGTTCCCTTGCAATTTTTTTCAAAATGGTGGTTATCACTTGAAATATATATCAAAACAAGTAACACTCCTCTATATATTTACAATACAAATAAGTTGATCTACACTCTAATCATACATGAAATGAACACAAGTGTGTTTGGTTATCATGACACTGGATAAAACCCCCATGGGGAAAACCAGTTTGGAATGGAAGTATATATAAGTGGTGTCTAAAGCATGAGATACAACAAGAAATACAATATGATGGAACCTGTATACAAATCAATATCCTCTTGAGACTTTCCAAAGGATCTAGGAAGAAATGCACCCAAGACTAGTGTGCCTCTTCTGCTTGTTTCCAAATCCACTGAAGTGATGCGACCTTGACCCTAGATTCTCTGAAGAAGAATCCCTTGCAAAAAAATGTTCTCCTATGTGCCATCTCTCCACTAAAACAAACAAATCTTCAATCCTCCAAGTGTATCTCCTCCCCGCTATAGTGTGCCCTCTTACAAGAAAGAGTGGTCACCACAAAATAATGAGAGCCAAAGCCTCCTAGAGCCCTCCATGGAAGGAGGAACCCTTGTTTCCATCTCTCAATGCTTCCAACCTCATCCTCATACTCCCTCTCAAACTATCCAAGTGAGTAAATGAATGAATGAGCCTCTCTTGTCCCCTTGCACCCTCCTTGAGAAATCCATAAGGAAACCTAAATGGGGATGGCTAGGATCATCCCAGGCCATCCCTAATCAATGGTTGAGATCATCCCACAATAATCTCAACTGAAAACCCACTTTGGGTTAAGTTCCCTAAGTTCACTTTATGTCTCCTAATTCACCCACAAAGTGAATTAATAGTCACTTTAGGCTAAAATTACCAAATGTCACTTTTGACTTAAATTTCCTAAGTCAAAGTGAAATCGGACATAAAGTAGAAGGTACAAGGGTACCAACATCTCCCTCTTGTGGTTAGAGGCTCAAAACCACAAGGGAACCACTTCCCAAGGTACAAAAAAACTCAACATCTTCCACAAAGTCCTCCAAAAGTGTCCCACAAATTTTGTGTCTCTGTCTAATACTATGCTCATAGGCAGTCCATGCAATCTCACAATATCATTGAAAAACAATTTTTTGTATGTGAGTATCATCACTCATTTTGTGACATAGTATAAAATGTGCCATCTTTGAAAACTTGTCAACCATCACAAAAATTGAATCATTCCCCCTATGGGTTCTTGGAAATCCCAAAGAAAAATCCATACTTATAGCATCCCATGGTCTGTTTGGAATAGGAAATGATTGGTATAGTCCTATATTATGTTTCTTTCCTTTAGCATATTGGAAAATTCTTCATTTGTCCACAAACTTGTTCACATCAGATCTCATGCCTCACCAATAGTATGAAGAACTCAACTGTGCATATGTTTTATCATGGCCAAAATGTCCATCCAATCCTCCATTGTGATTCTCCTTCAACAAATTGTCCCTAATTGACCATTTAGGAATACATAACCGACTCCCTTTGAACAATAAGCCTTCCTGGATCAGGTACTCCATCCATGGGATTTTATCCCTCATCAAAGGATTTTCACAAGTTTTATAAGCCTCCTTGAAATCAGAGTCTTCTTTGTTCATTTCATTGAGGCGTTCAAACCCCAAAGTCTCCACTTGGAATTCCTTAAAGATCAAATATATCCTACTCAAAGCATCCGAAAATTTGTTAGCACTCCCACTAATATGCTTAATGACAAAAGTAAAATTCTATATGAATTTTATCCATTTGGCATGTCTTTGATTTATCTTCTCTTGTCTGGTTATAAACTGCAAAGCATGATTGTCAGTATAAAAAATAAACTCTTTTGGTTTAAGATAATGATCCAATATCTTTTCTTCATGACTTATAGAGAATTGCATTAAACGATCATAAATTAAAGTGCACCATTAAAGAACGGAAAACTTAAAAATGAAGAGACATAAGCATCAGATCTGAACACAAAAACTTGATAACGGAGTTCGTCCCTAGTGGACTACGTCTTCGGGTCCTGCTCTCAAATGGATAGGATCTTTCATTAACTCAACAAAAATAATTTGGCAATTACATAAATATACCTCATTCTGAAATCAAGCTACATAAATAATTCTCAGATAAGAAAACAAACGTCACCATTGAATTTGTGGCATCAAATTACCCAAAAATGACTATCTCCAGGCTTAGATCCAACTCTAGCACTCCCAGGACCAAGAAGAATTTTGTCTTGGTTTCTATGCCCTCTGAAACCTGCAATGATGAATTTTCTTTACCTCAAAATCTGTGCCCATAGGTCATACGGTCCATGCCTCTCCTCTGACTCTGGGCGGATTAAACCTTTTAAGTAATATCTATGGGCGGATGTACCAAGAGGTACCCGTGGCACCATGGTTGTGGGAAAAATTGTTAAGGCTTGGGAATCGATGGAGGTTCCGAGGTTGAATCCCACCAGACTCCATTTTGGTGTGTTGGTTGTGTGTGTATANCTAACTTTAGAGGAGTCTAGAAGTACATTTTTTTAATTTTGAAATTCGTTCACGGGTTGATATTGGGATTTTTGGGGGTGCCACATGTCACCCGTTGATTGGGCCATGTGGTGCTCATTGATTAGTCCACATGTCTACTAACATCAATCACCCTGTCAATCTGTACATGACATGTGGCGCTTCCTGGGTGGTGCCATGTGGCGTTGCCTCGGGGTGTCACGTGAAACTTTTCTATTGGTCCACATGGACCCCGCAAAATCCCATTAGCGGGTGACATGTGACAGCTTCTGGTGCTTCCATGTGGCATGTTGACATCAACAATATAGATATTGATGTGCCCCCCTATTGAATGGCCCTGTTTGATCGCAACTTTGACTGCGAATATCTTTCAAACCGTAACTTTGTTTGACAAGCCATTTGTGTCATTAGAAATCTTGTGATGCGCTCTTCACGATCATGCCATTTCCACTAAGTTTTGGGAACTTTGAATTTTTTTCCTTTCTTTGTCTATTGGAGCCATTATGAGCGTTCTAATTTACCTCTGTAAGTTCTAAGTTATTTGTAGCCTTCTCTGGATCCTTTTTGGATGATGCCTTCCCACTAATATATTTTTGGACCACGAAAAGATTTCATCAATTAACTGGTAAGTGAGGGAAGAGTCCCCTCACTTTGTCCTTCTCAATCCACTTTTCCTTGCTTGGATGTGTGCCTTTTAAGCCTACTTGAAGATAATCAACATCACTCCTGCATGAATTCCTCATCCTCCTGTCCAAGATGATATCTTCTTGTAGCTCATCCAAGTACTTAGGTGCAAACTCATCAACTAGTGGTATTGAAACTTCCTCATCTTGATCCATGGTCATGGGAGGCTAAAACATTTTCAAGTTCTCAATGTTCACAATTGAGTAAACAAGCATATAAGTGATGCAGGAGCATCGCAAGGGTGTGCAAGCATAGCCAGTAGCGAGACAACACGGAGATAAGAGACAGCTGGAAAAGCACCGAGCACATTTTTTGAAAATGTTTTGAAATATTAATGAATTCATTAAGTGGAGGCATGCTTGTATTATTGTAAAAGGACCTTGAGCGATCCACTCTGGTCCATAGTAGATAGGATCCTTTATGTGTAATGAATGTAGGTAGATATAATTTAATTCTAGATTAGACAGTTTTAGAGCGCAAGAGGGAAACAGGATATAGACACCCTCATTGTATAGTTGTAAGATTATTATGTCGATTGAGCATAGAGAATAGAGAAGAGAGAAGAGAGTTGTAGTTGAAAACACCCATGTACAGAGATTTGAATTAATGGAAAGAGCTTCAATTCAAATTCATGGTGTTGTATTTGTTCTCTCTGTATGCTCATGGATGTTTACTTTCTATTATACATTTTCTTTATATGTTGTGTATATGATTTCATTCATTGTATTTGAAGTCTGAGAGAGAGTAAGGAATGAGTTTCAATTGTTTCTCTGCCTGAGTGAGTAAAATTCCTGCAAGGAGTGCAGTAATGTTTGTCTGCAAGGAGTGCATTGACAGAAGTCAGAGTTCATCTCTAAAAGCTCAGGAGGGATAACAATTGTTCTCATTATCACAGAAGTGCAAGTTGAGCACAGGAGCCATGCAAGGTGTGCACAGGCCGAGTAAAGTCTCAGAGTTTGCGAACCTGAGAAATTGTTGAAGGACAACTGCTGCAGGGAGTGCGTAGAGTCGAAGGACTTCAATTATTTGATGTAATTGAAGGATTCACCACAAGGAGTGCATGTGGGAGTCTTCTTTAAGACTTGGAGTTGGAGAAAGATCAGGAGGGATAGGGTATTCACAGTTGTCGAAGAAAAGCACAGAAGGTTGGTGCCTTGAGGCATTGAAAGGAGGCATAGAAAGTTTGCATTGCAGGCGGGTAAATTCAGTGGAGAAATACTTGGTTAAATTCGCAGGAGTTGTCCAGGAAGAAACAGACGGTCGAAATTATTTGAGAAGAATTCACGAAGTCACAAGAGCCATCAAATCTTACAGAGAAGCAGGATAGTTACAACAAGATTTCCTCAAGTGTAAGCTCAGAAGAAATCAGGGCCATAGGATTCAAGTCAGCCAGGGCCGTTGGATCGCTCACGAAATCTCATTTCAGGGTTTTGTGAGTTGAAGGGTCGAAGGTTTTTCATTAAGTTTCATGAAGTCACGAGAGGTGAGTAGTGAGTGGCGAGTGGATCAGAGTCGTCCATCTAGGGAGGACAGGTGGCAAATATCTAGAGATCTTGCAAACTCGAAGATTCACGAGGTGAGAGTCCAAAGGTTGGGTACTCTAGGGAGTGAAGTGGTGAAGTGAGAAGTGGAACATAAGGAACACGTGGCAGAATCGCAAGGTGGGCCCATAGAATAGATAGGCGGACACGCATTGTTCATTGAAGAGAGTCAACACCTCGTTCACTTGTCATGTCTAGGGGGTTCGTAAGATAAGGGGACGGAAGTCCAACCTTTCGACTTGCAAAGTGGAAAAAGGAGAGAAGTGCTAGTGGGAAGCCTAGTTGGTGGTCACGTGCGGAGGGCATTGACAAGGGAAGGAGTTATACCCGTCTCGCGATCTTGGATATCATGGGATTGGACAGGAAGAGTCGAGAGTCTCGACTCATGAACTCGTGAGAGGCGAGTTGTGACAAGCACCTTTCAAGTTAGGCCTTGGTCATAGCCGGTGGTCACGCAGAGAAGGGGGAGCTTGCACCTAGTGTCGTTTGCACCAAAGAATCTTTCGAAAGGACCTGTGGATCAAAAGAAAGAATATTCAAATAGGGAATTGAAAGAGTCGATCTGGATCAAAGGGAAACGAAGAATGATCCCGTAAGCGGATCCTCAACCTGAGGGCCGAGTGGGTCTGCACCATCTAGTATCAGAGCCTGATTCTTATTTGTATATTTTAGGCAGGAAAAGTGAGAAGGAATTTCAACCATGCCGCCGAGGAGAAGAGACAGGCAAACACCCGATCCGCCAGAGGATAGGGAAATGCCAGAAGGAAGGAGCAGGCAGGTGCAGAATCTAGAAGTGGAAAGAGATCTGCATGACATTTGCACCAGACTCGTGGATGTGGAAATAAAACAAAGGCGCACAGCTGATATTGGAGATGTCAGTGAGTCCGAAAGCGAAGATGACACTGGACAAGAAGAAGAAATTGTAGCAGAAGATGCAGCAAATGAACGCTTGATTAGAGTTGTTGCAAGAATGAGTGAAAGAGCCAAAATGGACATTCCAGTTTATGAGGGAACCTTGGATGCTGAAGATCTTCTAGACTAGATTAGAACTCTGGACACACATTTTGACTATGAAGATGTCGAAGAAGAAAAGAATGTCAAACATGTTGTCACGAGACTTAAAGGACATGCAACATTGTGGTGGGATGAACTGCAATCTAACAGACGCTGCCAAGGTAAGCAGAAAATCAAGAGTTGGGATAGGGTGATTGCAAAGATGAAAGTGAAATTCATTCCCAGAGATTACCAAATTACTCTGTTTCGAAGGATGCAGAATTTGAGACAGAAGATGATGTCAGTAAAGGAGTACACTGAAGAGTTCTACAGGCTGAACATCAGAGCAGGTCATTGTGAAAGTAATGATGAAAAGGTTGCTAGGTATATGAATGGCCTGAGATACAAAATTTAGGATGAGATGAGCATGAGGACCATCCGAACAGTGCAAGATTCTTATCAAATGGCTCTAAAGGTGGAAGAGAAGCTGAGCCGAAAACAAGGTCAAAGAGGCCGAGGTAGAAGTCAAGCCAGAGGGAAATCAGTTGCCCAGGATAGAAATCAGAAACCTAAGGAAGAATGGAAGAAACCTCAGATTGAGAGAGGTGGAAGCTCATAGAAAGGGAAATATGTTCGACAGAGAAGGCAGTATGCTGATCAGAGAGGAGAGTATGTTGATAACAACATTTTTCCTTGTACTAGAGGTAGAGGAAGAGGAAGAGGTGGAGTGATAAAATGCTTCACGTGCGAAAATGTCGAACACAAGTCTTATGAATGTCCAGAAAAGAAGAAAGAGGAAGGAGAGACTCACATTGCCAAAGCACAAAGGCAAAATGTTGAGGCAGAGGATGCTGAAGGTGGAAGATCGATGATGATGCGAAAAGATCTTTTGACACCAGAGAAGGAGGTGGAGAGTTCAGTCCAAAGAAACAGACTTTTTTGGACTGCTTGCAAAACCAAGGACAGGGTATGAAAAGTCATTGTGGATAGTGGTAGCACAGATAATCTCATTTCTACAGAGATGGTAGAAAAGATGGTGCTGGAGACAATTGAACATCCGAGCCCATACAGAGGTTCGTGGTTGAAAAAAGGACATCAGGTAAATGTCACTAAGCAATGTTTAATTGAGTTTAAAATAGGAGGGTATAAAGATGAAATACTCTATGATGTCATTCCCATGGATGTTTGTAATCTATTGCTGGGTAGACCGTGGCAATATGATAGGAATGTGATTCATGATGGGAGAATGAACACATACACCCTAGAGAAAAATGGGAGAACTCACATGTTGTTGCCGATCAAAGATAAAGAAATAAAACCGGAGGTAAGAAACACTGTACTTCTCATGAGTGGGAAGGAACTTCTTACAGAGGTTAAGAAGAAGGAGGAACTGCAATTCATTGTGGTCAGGAAGCCAAATATTTTTTTAACCAGCACAAGGGTAGATGATTTACCAGAAGAGGTTCAGGAACTGCTGGAAGAGTTCGCTGACATAGTAGTGGACAAACTACCTCGTTCGTTGCCACCGATCAGAAGTGTGAGTCATCACATTGATCTCATACCTAGAGCTAGTTTTCCAAACAAAGCAGAGTACAGATTAACACCACAGGAGAATGAAGAGGTCAAAAGACAAGTCCAGGATTTGTTGGACAAAGGTTTGGTCAAAGAAAGATTGCGTCCGTGTTCTGTTCTGATAGTACTCAGTCCAAAGAAAGATGGAGGCTAGAGGATGTGTACTGACTATAGAGAAATTAACAAGATAACCAGCAGGTACAGATTTCCATTGCCAAGGATGGATGATTTGATGGATTGTTTGAGTGGAGCCAAAAAAATTTCGAAGATTGATTTGAAAAGTGGATATCACCATATTCGTATGAGAGAAGGTGATGAATGGAAGACAACATTCAAAACCAATGAAGGGTTGTATGAATCGATTTTTATGTCGTTTGGCTTAACAAATGCACCGAGTACTTTCATGAGATTGATGAATGAAGTCCTGAAGGATTTCATCGGAAAATTTGTCATTGTGTATCTTAATGACATACTGATTTTTAGTAAAACAAAGGCAGAGCATCTGAAACATTTGGCTACAATGATGAAGAGGTTACAGCAAGAGAAGTTGTTGATAAACATGAAGAAATCCTCATTCATGAAGATAGAGCTCATTTATTTGAGGTTTGTTATTTCTGCAGATAAGTTGAGGATGGATCCAAATAAGGTGGAGGTGATTAAAAATTGGCCATCACCAAAGAGTATATTTGAGGTGAGAAGTTTTCACAGATTGGCTAGTTTCTACCAAAAATTCATTAAGAATTTCAGTGGAATTAGTGCACCGATGATGGACACAGTGAAGAAGAGACACAAATCTTTTCACTGGATGGAAGAAGCTGAGAAAATTTTCAATCTGTTGAAAAGGAAAATTATGGAACAACCAATTCTAGTGTTGCCTGATTTCCAAAAGACATTTCAAGTAAAATGTGATGCAAGTGGATTTGTAATAGGGGCAGTCTTGAGTCAAGAAGACAGGTCGATAGCATATTTCAGCGAGAAACTGAATGAAGCCAAGATAAAATACTCCACGTATGATAAGGAATTCTATGCTATTATTCAGGCATTGAAAAAATGGAGACATTACTTAATCTCGAAGGAGTTTGTCTTGTATAGTGATAATCATGCATTGAAATTTGTGACTCAACAGGAGAAGTTGAATCAAAGACATGTTAAATGGGTTGAATATATGCAAAATTTCACTTTTGTGATTAAACATATTTCTAGAACTGCTAACAAAGTTGTTGATGCTTTGAGCAGGAAATGTTTTCTATTGCAGGAGTTCAGAGACAAAACATTGGGTTTTGATGATCTCATGAATATGTACAGAGATGATCCAATTTTTAAAGAGGCATATGAAGCAGCTGAGAATCCAATTCTCATGGATAGAAGCCAATGGGTAGAATAGATGATCCAGGAAGGATTAATGTTTAAAGGTAATCAACTTTGTATTCTAAAATGCTCCATGAGGGAGAATTTGTTGAAGGAGGAACATAGTGGAGGATTGGTCAGACATTTCGGTCATGACAAGACGTTCACAAAGTTGAATGAGTCATATTTTTGGCCAGGAATGCGAGTAGACGTCAAAATATTCATGGACAGATGTAGAATTTGTCAGCATTCAAAAGGAAAGAGGCAGAATGTAGGATTTTATCAACCATTACCCATACCTGAGAGGTCGTGGGATGTAGTCAGAATGGACTTCATATTGGGGTTGCCAAGAACACAAAGAGGGTTTGACTCAATCTTTGTGGTAGTGGATAGATTTTCCAAAATGGCACATTTCATTCCATGTCAGAAAACCAGTGACGCAACTCACATTGCGAACCTATTTTTCAAAGAATTCATTCGACTTCATGGATTACCAAGGAGCATAGTTTCGGATAAAGACACCAATTTCGTAGGAAACTTCTGGAGAACCTTATGGAAGAAGTTGGGAACAAACTTGTCATTTAGTTCATCTTATCATCCTCAGATGGATGGATAGACAAAAGTCGTGAACAGGAGTTTGGGAGACTTGTTGAGGAGCTTGGTGACGGAACACCACAGTCAGTGGGACAACATATTACCACAGGTGGAGTTTTCTATAACGACTCGCTTAATAGGAGCACAGGACAAAGTCCATTTCAAATTGTTTATGGCATGCAGCCAAGAGGAATTTCTGAGCTGAGGGATTCAAAACAGATTGCGACTAGGAGCGCTAGTGCAAAGGATTTCGCAGAGGCAATGAAGGAGCTTCAAAGCCAGGTGAAGGAACGATTGCATAGTTTGAGCCAAGAATATAAGCGGAGAGAAGATCAACATAGGAGACAACTTTAGTTCGAATTTTTTGATTTCATCCTTGCACATTTGAGAAAGGAAAGGTTCCCGAGTGGAACATATAATAAACTGAAGATGAAGAAAATCGGACCATGTAAGGTCTTGAAGAAATTTGGGGCAAATGCATATGATATTGAATTACCTGATGGGATCATAATTTCTCCAATATTCAATGTCTTGGATTTGTACCCTTATAAAGCTGAGGAAGCAGAATCAGGTAGTGAATAGCCAGAGATTCAGTGGACAAAACAAATGCCAGTTGCAGAAAATCCACAGATGGAGCGCATACTAGACAGAAGAGTTGGTAAGAGGACCAGGTGAAAGAAATACTTTGAATACTTGGTCAAGTGGAAGGGCCATCCAGTTGAAGATGCCAGCTGGGAGAAAGAAGAAGAAATCCAGAAGCATGGATAGACCATGCGCGAGCTCATGGACAGGATCCCATGAAAATTTTCAAGCGAGGGAGTATGATGCAGGAGCATCGCAAGGGCATGCAAGCATAGCCAGTAGTGAGACAGCGCAGAGATAAGAGACAGCTGGAAAATCACCGAGCACATTTTTTGAAAATGTTTTGAAATATTAATGAAGTCATTAAGTGGAGGCATGCTTGTATTATTGTAAAAGGACCTTGAGCAATCTACTCTCGTCCATAGTAGATAGGAGCCTTTATGTGTAATGAATGTAGGTAGATAGAATTTAATTCTAGATTAGACAGTTTTAGAGCGCAAGAGGGAAACAGGATATAGACACCCTCATTGTATAGTTGTAAGATTATTATGTCCATTGAGCATAGAGAATAGAGAAGAGAGCAGAGAGTTGTAGTTGAAAGCACCCATGTACAAAGATTTGAATTAATAGAAAAAGCTTCGATTCAAATTCATGGTGTCATATTTGTTCTCTGTGTATGCACATTGAATGTTATTCTCATGGATGTTTACTTTCTGTTATACATCTGCTTTATATGTTGTGTATATGATTTCATGATTTTTATTTGAAGTCTGAGAGAGAGTAAGGAATGAGTTTCAATTGTTTCTCTAACTTAGTGAGTAAAATTCCTGCAAGGAGTGCAGTGAAGTTTGTCTGCAAGGAGTGCGTTGATAGAAGTCAGAGTTCATGTCTGAAAGCTCAGGAGGGATAACAATTGTTCTCATTCTCACAGAAGTGCAAGTTGAGCACAGGAGTCGTGCAAGGTGTGCGCAGGCCGATTAAAGTCTCAGAGTTTGTGAACCTGAGAAATTGTTGAAGGACTACTGTTGTAGGGAGTGCGCAGAGTCTAAGGACTTCAATTCTTTGAAGTAATTGAAGGATT
The DNA here is from genome assembly GCA_009831015.1 of Picea engelmannii. Classification (NCBI taxonomy): domain Eukaryota; kingdom Viridiplantae; phylum Streptophyta; class Pinopsida; order Pinales; family Pinaceae; genus Picea; species Picea engelmannii. The sequence continues at coordinate 168,506 of ML804350.1, read as the reverse complement.
CACCGCAAGGAGTGCGTGTGGGAGTCTTCTTTAAGAATCAGAGTTGGAGAAAGATCAGGAGGGATAGGGTATTCATAGTTGTCAAAGAAAAGCACAGAAGGTTGGTACCTTGAAGCATTGAAAGGAGGCGTAGCAAATTTGCATTGCAGGCGGGTAAGTTCCACGAAGAAATACTTGGTTAAATTCGCAGGAGTTGTCCAGGAAGAAACAGACGGTCAGAATTCTTTGAGAAGAATTCGTGAAGTCACAAGAGCTGTCAGATATTGCAGAGAAGCATGAACGTTATGGCGAGCTTTCCTCAAGTGTAATCTCAGAAGAAATCAGGGCCGTAGGATTCAAGTCAGCCAGGGCCATTGGATCGCTCACGAAATCTCATTTCGGGATTTTGTGAGTTGAAGGGTTGAAGGTTTTGCATTAAGGTTCATGAAGTCACGAGAGGGGAGTAGTGAGTGGCGAGTGGATTAGATCCATCCATCTGGGGGGGGCAGGTGGTAGAGATCTAGAGATCTCACGAACTCAAAGGTTCACGAGGTGAGATTCCAAAGGTTGGGTACTCTAGGGAGCGAAGTGGTGAAGTGGAACGTAAGGAACGTGTGGCAGAATTGCAAGGTGGGCCCGTAGAATAGACAGGCGGACACGCATTTTTCATTGAAGAGAGTCAACACCCTGTTGAATTTTCATGTCTCGGGGGTTCGTAAGATAAGGGGACGAAAGTCCAACCTTTCGACTTGCGAAGTGGTGAAAGGTGAGAAGCGCTAGTGGGAAGCCTAGCTGGTTGTCACGCGCAAAGGGTGCTCACAAGGGAAGGAGTTATACCCATCTCGTGATCTCAGATATCACGGGATTAGATAGGAAGAGTCGAGATTCTCGACTCACGAACTCGCAAGAGGCGAGTTGTGACAAGCACCTTTCAAGTTAGGCCTTGGTCATAGCCGGTGGTCACGCGGAGAAGGGGGAGCTTGCACCTAGTGTCGTTTGCGCCAGGGAAGCTTCCGAAAGGACCTGTGGATCAAAAGAAAGAAGATTCAAACAGGGAATTGAAAGATTCGATCTGGCTCAAAGGGAAACAAGGAATGATCCTGTAAGTAGATCCTCAACCTAAGGGCTGAGTGGGTCTGCACCAATAAGGTGGAAGATCCAGACCAAAATCATTGGTACCTCTTCTCTCCAAGATAGTGAAGGGTCCATAATGAATGGACTTGATTTTCTTGCCATCACCCTTCAATATCTCCTTGCTGATGTGAATCCATACTCGGTCTCCAACCTGGAACTAATGATCAACCCTATGTTTGTCATGTCAATATTTATACCATGTTTGAATTTTCTCCAACTGTTCACTGAGTTCTTGGTGTATCTGATGGATCCTCTGGATGAACTTGTGGGATCTGTCCTCTGTTCATTCTTCATTTACATCAACTTCTCTCCCATACATCAAGTCCAAAGGAACCTTTGGTAGGTACCCAAAACATGTCTCAAAAGGTGAACTCTGAGTGGATGAATGTAAATCTCGGTTGTACGCATGTTGTACATAGGGTATATGTTCATCCCATACCTTGGGATGCTTCCTGCAGTAGCCACAAAGAAAAAGTACCATTGTTCATTTTACCACCTCTGTCTGTCCGTTGGTCTGTGGATGGAAACCAGTGATCCTCTTCAATTTGGTGTCCATCATTTTCCACAATCTAGTCCAAAAGTCCCTAAGGAATCGAGTTTCTTGATCCGAGATGATAGATATGGGTAATCCAAAGTGAAACTAGACATGATGAAAGAAGATATTAGTAGTCTTCTTAGCAGTGATCTACTTTTTACATGGCATCAACATACACATCTTTCTAAACCTATCCACTACAACATACAAATAATAATGACCCCCTTTGGTCATTAGTAAACCCCCTACAAAATCCATGGATACATTTTCCCATGGATGGGATGGAATAGGAAGTGGTGAGTATAGCCCCAATTTTCTATTAGTGGGCTTCTAAGTAGAACACATCACACACCCCTTTACATATTTAGTTACAATTGCTTTCATTTGAGGCCAGTAACAAAAACTATGCAAATGAGCAATAGTCTTTCCTACCCCAGAATTCCCAGACACAAGAGAAGTATGAGCTTCTTGTATTACATGGACTCGTTCACTTGTAGGAATACATAGCTTTCCAAGATGGTAGAGTAGTTTTCCTTGCAGACAATAGTTCTCTAACTATGCACCAAGGGTTAGCTTCACATATACTTCTTTAAAATCTTCATCGATGACATATTGTTCTATATAGATATCATGGGATAAATAAACATTCTTCAAAACAATAGAAGCAACAATAGGATGTCTAGAAATCATATCAACTACCTTGTTACTTGTACCATTTTTGTACTTGATTACCAAGTGAAACTGTTGTAGAAAATCCATCCACCTTGTTGGCCCTTGACCAAGTTTTGAGGAACACTTGGTCATATTTGACCATGTTTGGACTTCGACAGCCTGTTAAAGATGGAGCACCAGGAGAAGTAGATATCACAGGATCTCGGCCCACTTTTGGGGTCCTTTTAGGGTTTTGGGTTAATGTAATGGGAAAGGGATGTCGGCCCATGGGTTTACCCATGTTTAGGCCTATTTTGTAAAGTATAAATAAGTAGCTAATCAATGTAAGAGAGGGAGAGAAGATAAACTAAGTGCTAGTAAAGGATTTGTGTATATTGTGTGACCTACGTGTAGATCTTAGTGAAAGTGTTGTAAGTGTTGAGTGCATGGATTGTAAGAAGGCTCTATGCTAGATCTACTCAGAGAAGGAGGTTCTGGCGAGGTGCGTGCAGATCTCCTATCCTATGCGGAGTGCAAGTGTGAGCTCTGTGTTGTAACCCGATTTACCAAAGCTAATAAAGAAGAATAAGACTTTGTGGACGTAGCCCCAAGGTGGGGGTGAACCATGGTAACTCTGTGTGTTGTGCTCGCTGCTTCGACCTAATGTGTTGGTCTCTTTCCATGTGTTGTGCTTGATATGATTATGCTATGTGCTTTTCTATGATATACTTAGATATATCCACTTTTCTTTGTGCTTCTTACATGTGTGGGTGTAGATCAGACATATATGAAAGTGTTGAGTAATAAACCTATTTTTTCGTTGCTAAGTGCTAACTTAACCTAGATCTAAGTGAATGTTGCGGTGCTCTGTGCCATCTGTGGAGTGCCTTGAGGGTTAAATATCGATGAATGATCTTTTCTAAAGTGCTTTCTAAGAGTTAAAATCACATATCTGTGTCCTAGATAAGGTTGCAAACACCTAAGTCTTGCAACCACCCCTGCCTCTACCTTGGGTGAGACTTCATCTGCTTCGCAGGTGTTGCCGAAAGGGCCGGTAGTTAGGGTTTTGTTGGTGCATTGTTGAAGCGTTGAACCCTAGGTCTTCCCTTGTGCCAACAAATGGTTCTGTTTCCAGGACCTGAAACTGTGATTGTTGGGAACTGAGGAAGAAGAAACATTGTGCAAAAGGAAGCTCTGTGCGTAGATCTGTTTCCCTAGTGCGCAGATTTTTACTCGACCTGTGAAGCTTTGTGTCAAGAATAAGGTCAGATTTGAAGAAAGGAAGATCATATCCGAAGAAAAGAAGCGATATATGAATGCTCTATGCTCTAAGAAAAGTAAAAGTGGAAATTTCTGAAAGAAATAAGTCATCTCTGCAGAAAAGAGGTAAGATTTGTAAGCTATGTGCTCTAATAAAGGTAAGAATAGTCAAAATTTCTTAGATCTGGAATCTTTGTGCTCTGTAGAAGTAAGATAAGTGAAATTTTTTGTTTCTAGAGCATGGATCTAGGTATGTTTGATAGATTTTGTCCTAGCTTAAAAACTAGGGCATTAATAGATGAAAGAAAGTTTGATATGAATAGATCTGATAAGTATAATGATAGATATGTTATACCTATGCATATAGATAATGTCTAGACTAACAAGTGGATGCAGGATCCTAGAAAGAAATTTTTGCAGGCTAGCCATTATGATCCTAGCACGCAGTATAGGAAGAGTTGGGGATCATTGAAGAGAAAGAGAGGATTAACTCTTTGTTACAGCAGAAGACCAGGACATCTTGCTAAGGAATGCCCTGGGAGAAAACCTAGTTGTCTATGTTGAAAATATTTGGACCACGAAGTATTGGATTGCCCTAGAATGATCGCTAAGTTGGAAAGGCTGAATCTAAATCAAGAAGACGAGAAGGCAGATCCAGAAAAGGCAGAAACCCAACAAGAATTAGAGAAAATATTAATATGGATAAAAGAAACCCTGAAGGAACATAAAGATGTTTGACTACCAGAGATCTTCAAAGAAAAGGAGAAAGTCGAAGCAATAATAGGGGACTTCGACATTGACTATATTCTTGATGAAGAAACACAAGTGAACATTATGCCAGAAAGAACTTGGGAAGCTATAGGAAAGCCTGTCATGATCCCTTCCCTAGGAGGGACAAGTTTATTCAAAGGAAATCTAGTAAACCTATGTGGAAGGATCACCCGGATACCTATGACTGTCAATGGAACTTCGACAGAGGAAGACTTTAAGATTATTAAATTTGTTGAAGACAACGCCCTGTTTACCATGCTCATAGGAAAACCTTGGATTGATAGAGAACAAGCCAGACGAAAAAGAGGAAGAAGAAGTTTTGAAACCGAAGAAGCAAGAGTTAAAAGACTTTATGACTAGAAGGATCACGCACTTGATTGAAGAACAAAAGAGCATATTATAGATATTTAATACTAACAACTCCGATGTCGAGGCTAAGATAACACTAGAGGATCTGCAGAAGATTGGGTTACCTATTTTCGATACAGAAGAAGTATTACCCAGGAACCCTAGGAAAGAATTTCAACAGCGCGAAGTAACCAAGACCACAGAAGATAAGCATCAAAATGGTAAAAGTATTACTGAGACGAAGCTCACTGGGAATAAGGATAGAAAGTTAAGAAAGAAAAGGGCTAATACTGTAAGTTTATAAGAGGTTCTAGAGGATACTTCACAGAAAGAAAAATTGCAGAATTGGAGCTTTGTCGAGATATTAGAACAACGACATAGAGTACTTCGCCATGATGAATCAATATAGTCATTGGGGCCGATATATCTATTCGAATTCTTCTCCGAATGGGAAGAAAAGAAATAAAGGTTTGTCATCCAACCATTGAAACATGCCATAACGGGTCGAATAGGAGTTAATGAAGGATCATACTCGTTGCAAGCAGATTGTTGCTAAGTTTCCCTACTTAGTCCATCACACCACGCACCGAGAATACTTTTTTCTAATCCCTGAGATTAACTCACCCTGAGATCATTGCCTTGTTCCCATACTATTCATTGTAGTCTTTGAATTCCTTTCGCACCCGAGCTAACTAACCCAAGCTCGTATGTCGAACCAGCTCAGCGCTGCTGAGAAAGTAGTTGAAGAAGTTTTAATTGACTTAATGACTGAGAGAGTCATGTTAGAGTGAGGAGTGTCTATAGGCATCGTCCTCTGGTGCATTTCCATCTTCCCCCTCGACTGCTCAAGTAGGACCATCCCGACCACCTTCTGAAAGATGATCTAAGCTCGGAAACGACTTCGCTAGTGTGAAGATGATCCCAAGTATCTTGCCTAAGTATATCCCACCATTAAGCGACATAGTGAATCGAGACACTGTACCCAGAGAATTCAACTATGCTTGGTCACTGTGTACCTCCCGAAAGGGGTGCGCGCAGTTTTTGCTGACTAGGATAAGCTCACAACGCTGAAATTTAGTGATTTTAACCTTGGAGATTGCAAAGTTTATAGTATTCTATCCCCGCATAAGTAACTAACTATCACAAAAGGGAGGAACCCAAATATTGTCCCTTAGCAATGGACCCATAACCTCGCACAGTCAACCCTCCTCAATGTAATGAAGATTCCTCATTTCAGGAGGCATCAGGAAGTGAATTCATGCGTCGAATTGTTGTTGTCCTGCTACCACGGAGGATACTTATGGTTGTATTGTTTCATCATTGTGGATCTGATTTCGATCAATCGAATCACATGGCTAAGCATGCAGGGCCCTGACCCATAAGATTTTTACCCTGGAAAGACAACAGATTGCACTCTCGCCCAACGAATAACATATGGCGATGTAGAGAATGGAACGCATGGCTACAAGGTAGCCTCCATAGAGAATGCAACAGTGAGCCTCAGTTACTAGATGATCACAGGGAAATTAGTCCGCAAGAACAGACCCACACAAGTGACTGGATTTGTAGTTGACCTTGCAGGGAAGTGCGTGGAGGGACTACAAATGAACTAGGCGAAGTACCTTGTACATCAGCTAGAGCTTGACTGCAGAGAAGCGGAAGACCAAGGGTATGAGTTCCACTTTAGTTGGTTGCTCATACTCATTGCTTTCATCGCCTGGGAGCTATCAGAAGGTGCCACTTTTTCGGATATCGAACCCTTCGAACCACTGGATGCGAAGTTTTGTACGTTGTGGTACTCCAATGACATGAACAAGCAATGGAAATCCAACGTCATCTTTCATACCTATTACAACCAATTGAAGAATGCAATCCAGTCTACACCACGCCTCACCCCAAACACACTTCATAGGTTTAGACCTTTGATCAAATTCAATGTGGACCCCCACTTCACCTATATCACAATGAGTGTTGATGAGCACAAACAAAAACTTTAGCCGTACTACAAGTTGACAGAAGAAGACTTGGAGCAGATTACCAAGGAATGGTCGGCGAACCTCCTTGTTCCAGCGGACCCCGCAAAAATGTCCGACGTGGATAGCCCTGAAGCTATACCAGATACACCTGGACCAAGCAAGACTAATAAGGATGATGAAGTTCAAGATATCAATAGCACATCCATGAAGAATACTTCGACCTCACCTGCGCAGGGAGGTGATGGTGAAGAACTAGGTGGCATAGAAGTTGAGAAAAGCAAAGGCGAGGTTACTCCGCCTAGAGAGGAGGAGGATCCCTCTAAGAAAAGGAAGGTCATCCCACCAAATTCCTCATCCCAAAAGAAAACTAAGGCCACCCGGACTACGTTTAATACTACCCTCACACAGGACAACTTCGAATTCTTGATCACTACCCCGAATGATGCCTCACTAGAGATCGCATAAAGGCAAGAAGTGAAGCAGGAGGAGATATTTAGCCAACTCAAGGGTGAACTTCAAGAAGCTAGTAGGAACTCTAGTCCAGATGAGTCATTTATACTACACCCTTGATGATGGGAACAATAGGGACAAGTGATGAGCCCACTCAATTACATCAGATCGTCGATCAAGTCGAATCTCACCTTCGACGAGCTCAAGAAGACAAAGCACAATCCACCTAGGATTTGGCATAAGTACAGAGCACACTTATAGTACAACAGAGGAAGGCAGAACAGGAACAACTTGCCTTACAAGCGAAGTGGGAGGAGGAGAAATCACAGTTATAGCAAAGTAAGGACCAATTGCTAGCAGAGAAACTTGACGTATAGGAACGAGTTCACAAAGCACTTCGCTCTGTGATGGTCATTGAAGTAAAAATTGAAGAATGTGTCCCACATCAGGCGGCGCAACTTGAAGAAGTAATCCAAAAACTTCAGCAACACATCAAAAATCTGGAACTTCGTACCGTGCCCAAGACTCCCCAAGAAGTAAGATATCTAAGGGAGGCAACTACCCATAGCATAGTTGACAGGTTAAAAACCTTGGCTTTGGAATGTAGGCAGCTGAGTGCTAGAAGCACCCAGACTTATGAGAACCTCATAGAGAACCCATAATTGTATACATTAGAGTCAAAGCTCCAAGAAGCAAAGAAGCATGCAGATATGCTACAGGCGTAGCTGAAGGCCTTGACCCCAGTTGAAAGAATGAAACGATTTCCAGAACAATGCACCACCCAACAACAGGTACACATGTTGCAAAGTAAAGTGATGGAAGTCTCTCAATGACTTCAACCACTACAAGAGAAAGCATGCCAACTTCTCACTGAAGTTGAGAGCCAGGCAACTGAGATTGAACAGGTTGTCATCACCGCAGAAAAATGCATGGAAAGACCAGTAAATGATGCAGTGATTTAGGAGTTCACTGAGCAAGAGGTTGTCGCACTGCAATAGGTCAAAGTAGCTTGTGCCAAGCTCGAGACATTCAAAGCAGAGTTGATCAGACCAGAGTGACTTAGGACGAGTCATAGGTGAGTGTTGGGGGCCTGTTGGCCCCTGACCAAGTTTTGAGGAACACTTGGTCATATTTGACTGTTTTTGGACATCGAAAACCTATCAAAGATGGAGCGCCAGGTGAAGAAGATATCATGAGATCTTGGCCCACTTTTGGGGCCCTTTTAGGGTTTTGGGTTAATGTAATGGGAAAGGGATGTCGACCCATGGGTTTACCCATGTTTAGTCATATTTTGTAAAGTATAAATAAGTAGCTAAGCAATGTAAGAGAGGGCGAGAAGATAAGCTAAGTGCTAGTAAAGGCTTTGTGTATATTGTGTGACCGACTTGTAGAGATGAGTGCAAGTGTTGTAAGTGCCGAGTGCATGGATTTTAAGAAGGCTCTATTCTATATCTATTAAAGGAAGGAGGATCTAGTGAGGTGCGTGTAGATCTTCTGTCCTATGCGGAGTGCAAGTGTGAGCTATGTGTTGTAACCCGATTGACCAAAGCTAATAAATAAGAAGAAGACTTTGTGGGCGTAGCCCCAGGGTGGGGGTGAACCACGGTAACTCTGTGTGTTTTGCTCGGTGCTTCAACCTAATGTGTTGGTCTCTTTCCATGTGTTGTGCTTGATATGATTATTCTATGTGCTTTTCTATGATATACTTAGATAGATCCACTTTGCTTTGTGCTTCTTAGATGTGTGGGTGTAGATCAAACATATATGAAAGTGTTGAGTACTAAACCTATTTTATTGTTGCTGAGTGCTAACTTAACCTAGATCTAAGTGAATGTTGCGGTGCTCTGTGCCATATGAGAAGTGTCTTGAGGGTTAAATAATGATGAATGATATTTGATAAAGTTCTTGCTAAGAGTAAGAATTACATATTTGTGTTCCATCTAAGGTTGCCGACACCTGAGTCTTGCAACCACCCCTTCCTCTACCTCAGATGAGACTTCATCTGCTTCACAGGTGTTTCCAAAAGGGTCGGTAGTTAAGGTTTTGTTGGTGCGTTGTTGAAGAATTGAACCCTAGGTCTGTCCGTATGCCAACACACTTGTAGTGTCCAGATTGTTGTAATTTGGTTTGTGCTTGAAGATAATGTAAGGGTTGGTGATCTGTATGTATGATTGTTTCCTTCCCTAACAAGTAGTGCTTCTGTTTATTTACACTCTGGACTAATGCATACAACTCTTTATCATATGTAGGATAGTTAACAATAGCTTGGTTAAATTTTCAGACTGGTAACAGATAGGATTACGATATTGCATCAGTACTACACCCATGGAATATCCGTTGACATCTGTCTCGATCTCAAAAGGTTGTTGAATATTCGATAGTGCTAATACTGGTGCAGTACGGATCTTCCCCTTCAAAGTGTCAAAATATTTGTGTTTCTTTCATTCCCACTGAAAAGTGTTCTTCACACTGGTTAAGGCATGCAGAGGAGCTTCTAGGAAGGAGAAGTTGGGAATGAATCTCCTCCAATACTGCACTGAACTTAAGAATATTTGAACTTCGATTACACTTTTTGGCTCAAACCAATTTACAATTACATCAATTTTGGAAGGGTCAATTTTCAATTTCCCTCCTCCTACAATATGAACTAAGTACACAAGTGCAGTTTTTCCAAATTCACATTTAGACAATTTTACATACAGATTTTCCCTTTGAAAAGTATCTAATACTTGCTTTACATGCCTCACATGCTCATCCCAAGTCTCGCTAAAAAAAGGAATGTTGTCTAAATATACAATCACAAATTCATCTATGAAAGGAATGAATACATCATTCATCACATGCATGAAAGTTGTCAGAGCATTACAAAGCCCAAACGACATCACTAACCACTCAAACAATCCTTGTTTGGTTTTAAAGAAAGTCTTCCATGCATCCTGTTCTGTGACTCTGATTTGATGATATCCACTGTGCAAATCCAACTTAGTGAAATAGACAACATTCTTCAATTGATCAAGTAAATCATCTATGGGAGAAAGAGGGTATCAATTTTTCATCGTGATTTTATTAAAGGCCCGATAATCGACACACATTCGCCATGTGCCATCATCCTAAGTCCCGCTAAAAAAAGGAATGTCGTCTAAATATACAATCACAAAGTCATCTATGAAAGGAACGAATACATCATTCATCACATGCATTAAAGTTGTCAGAGCATTACAAAGCCCAAACGACATCACTAAGCACTCAAACAATCCTTGTTTGGTTTTAAATGAAGTCTTCCATGCATCCTGTTCTGTGACTCTGATTTGATGATATCCACTATGAAAATCCAACTTAGTGAAATAGACAACATTCTTCAATTGATCAAGTAAATCATCTATGCGAGGAAGAGGGTATCAATTTTTCACCGTGATTTTATTAAAGGCCTGGTAATCAACAAACATTCACCATGTGCCATATTTATTTGATAGAATCACGATTGGAGAACCACAAGGATATGAATTGGGCCTAATGAACCCTTGATCCAATAAGCCATGTACCTTCTTTTTGATCTTTGTCATCTCCACAACTGACATCCTATACATGCCCACATTAGGAAGAGGAGAATCTTGTTGAAGATGTATCCCATGTTGGATTTCCATCTTCGGAGGTAATCCATCTGGTTCCTGAAAAATATCATCATACTTAGACACAATATCAATTAATTCCTTTTTATGAGATGGATCACACCCTTGGAAAGTGTCGAATGTCTCGACATCTTTCTCTCTGACAACCATGAGTACATATTTCTTATTAGTGTTTATGATTATTTTTGTTTTCCTTGCATTAAGAAGTGTTGTATTTACCCTCACGTTGTGAGCTCTAACAATATATTCCACCCCCCCTTTAGTAAGGTGGTATTTATTATCATGATGAAAGAAGACTATTTTTCTATCATAAAGATAAGGAATTCCCAACACTATGCCACATATATCAAGTGGTACAACATCCAAATCCACTTCATCAATCAATTTTGAAGCAATAGAAAATCTAATCCTACATTGTTTGGTGGCATTAAGTTTTGTTTTCTCACATACCCAACCAAGAGGATAAGGTTTCAGATGTGGTTTCGTTTCAAGACCCATTTTCTTGACAAGTGCTTAATATATTAAGTTTACTTGGGAACCCAGATCAAATAATGTATCTATATTAGTATGTTTAGATACAACTCTTATATGAAATAACTCATTCCTTTTCGTTCATCAACATGAGATTCATCATTGGAAATTGAACTAGCATGAAGATAATATTTACCTTGTACTCCAACCGTTGTGATCTTTCCTTCATCTCCTGAATCGAAACCAAGATATTGTTGTACCGTAGTAACGGTCTTCATCTTCCCCTTTCCACCGAATTGTTTCGGTATCTTTTTTGGATGAAGTTTCCAACAAAATCTTCTTGCAATGAGTGCAAGATGGTTTTCCTCCTTCTCTCATCACTGCAACAGTATTTTTGTCCTTCCTTTTAAACTTATTAAAAGTATTTTGTGGGAAATTGGAAGGTTTCTTTGTGGGATCTTCTTGAACATGTTTCCCCCTGTTCTCAAGGTGAGTGGTTTGCACACAAACTTTGTTAATACTAGTGGGTTTAAACAAGAGTAAAGTATAACAAATATAACTATGAAGTGTGCCAATATAATTCATTAAATTTTCATAAGAATCCAACAGAATGTTCAATGCAAGAGATTTCTTCCTAAATTCTTTTGTGAAACTTTGTATAGTTTGACCTTTACTTTGCCTTAAAGTTTTCCATTCCATAATTGCTTTATGTGAATACCCTAATGGATAAAATTGCTTCCTTATCGCTGATTTAAATTCTGACCATGAGTAAAGAATCTTACCACACTTACTTTTGTCCTAAAGATTTCTCTCCCACCATACGAGAGTGGTGCCTTCCAAACAAAGAGAAGTTAGTTGCACTTTAACTTCCTCTTCATCAATATGATGGACACAGAAATATACTTCAACCTGTCAGATCCAATTATCTATCTTTTTAGGATTAGCATCTCCATTAAACATAGGTAAATAAAATTTTACATCAAGATTTAATAATGGTTTCTTAAAAGAGGATTTATGGCTAGAATGATGAGAATGATGAGAATGCTTAGAGGAAGAAGAACTAGAACTTGAAGGTGAAGAAGAAGGCTCAAGAGGATCTCCTCCAACCCCTTGGTCTACCGAAGCATCATCATATTCATGTGCTTCATTTTTCTTCCCTTTCTTCTTCATCATCTTCTTGTAATCTCCATACATTCACTCGACCATTTATGACATGTGATAAAAGACCATGTGAAAGTATTTCTCCTATTCATCACGCATGTCCTATTATGCCATTTTCTTCCTTCTGGATAGACAACCAACTTCAGGATTGAAAGTCTTAAGAGTTCCTTCACCCTGGTTATGACTGGCCCGAGTAAGAATTCACACTCAACAATTCAAGTCAAAGATGACTTCTCTGATACCAACATGATCCAAGATATTTTCATCGTGACTTATAAAGAATTGCATTAAATGAGCATAAATTAAAGTGCACCATTAAAGAAGGGAAAAATTAAAAATGAAGAGACATAAGCATAAGATCTAAACACAAAAAATTGATAACGGAGTTCATCCTGGTGGACTACGTCTTTGGGTCCTGCTCTCAAATGGATAGGTTGTTTCATTAACTCAACAAAAATAATTTGGCAATTACATAAATATACCTCATTCTAAAATCAAGCTACAGAAATAAAGCTCAAATCATAAAACAGACATCACCATTGAATTTGTGGCATCGAATTACCCAAAACTTACTTTCTCAATGCTCTGATATGACTCTGGCACTCCTAGGCCCAAGAAGAATTATGTCTCAGTTTCTGTGCCCTCTGAAACCTGCAATGATGATTGTCCTTTTCCTCGAAATCCATGCATGTAGGTCGTACGATTTGCGCTTCTCCTATGGCTCTAGGAGGATTACACCTTTTAAGTAATATTCGTGGGCGGATGTACCAAGAGGTACCTGTGGCGCATTGGTTATGGGCATAACTGTTAAGGCTTGGGCATCAATGAAGGTTCTGGGGTCAAATCCCACCAGACTCCATTTTGGTGTGTTGGTTGTATATATATATATATATATATATATTGCAATATATGATTCCTTCTAACTTTAGTGGAGTCTAGAATTCCTTCCAATTGCTATTAAAATTGGCATGGTCTGCTAGATTTGGCGGAACTGCCTTTTTTTTAATTTTGAAATGCATTCACGGGTTCATATTGGGCATTTTGGGGGTGCGATGTGTTTCTCGTTGATTGGGCCACATGGATCCCGTTGATTAGTCAACCTGCATGTTGACATCAATCTCCCCGTTAATTCATACATGACACGTAGCGCTTCCTGGGTGGTGCTACGTGGTGTCGCTTGGGGGTGCCACGTGGCACTTTTCTACTGGTCCACATAGACCCCTGAAAATCCCATTGGCGAGTGACATGTTGAAACTTCCGATGCTTCCACATGGAATGTTGACATCAGCAGTCATCATGCTGATGTCACCTTTCCATGTCAGTAGTACCAATGATGATGTGGCCCCATGTTGACTACCCCTTTTTGACCACAACTTTGACCGCTAATATCTTTCAAAACGTAACTCTGTTTGATGAGTCATTTGCACCATTATAAATATTGAAATGCGCTCTTCATGATCATGTTGTTTCCAATAAGGTTTGGGAAATTTTAAGTTTTTCTCTTTCTCGGTCTGTTGGAGCCATTATGAGCATTATGAGTTTCCTCTGTGAGTTCTGAGTTATTCTTAGCCTTCTCTGGATCCTTTTTGGATCAAATAATGTCTCCACTTTTTCAAATCTTGAATTATCACATAAAATTCTTTATCATAGGTTGAATATTTCCTCTTAGCATCATTCAACTTCTTAGTGAAATGAGCAACATGCTTACCATCTTGACTTAAAACTACATCGACGACCACTCCACTCGCATCACATTTGACTTTGAAAGTCTTACTAAAATATGGTAGAATCAAGATGGGTTGCTCTGTTATCTTCTCCTTTAACAATCCAAATCCTTTCTCAGCTTCTTTTGTCCATTTAAAATATCCATGTTCTTTCTTTGTAGTATCAACTATTAGTGCACACATATTGCTAAAATTTCTGATGAATTGTTGGCCCTTGACCAAGTTCTGGGAGTTTCTTGGTCATGTTGACCTATTTTGGGACTTCGACAGCTTGTCGAAGGAGGAGCACAAGTCGAAGCGGAGATCACGGGATCTCGGCCCCCTTTTGGGCCCCTTTTTGGGTTTTTGGTAATATGTAATGAGAATGGGATGTCGGCCCATGGGTTTTACCGATGTTTAGACCTATTTTGTAATATATAAATACATGCCTAGGCTAGATAGAAGTAGTAGTGCATCAATGTGATAGAGGCCGATGTGTTAAGTGCTAAAGGAATGACTAAGTGCTATATCTATGTGATCAAAGGATTGTAGGTACTCTGTGCATAATGTGTGAGACTTTTAGAGCTGAGTGCAAGTCCCTGTGACAGACTATAGAGGGCTTTGTGCTATAATGCAAGGAAGAAGGATCTAGCGAGTTGTGCAGATATTTTGTCATGTGCGGAGTAAGGGTTTTAAGGCTCTGTGCTTGTAACTGATTTACTGAAGGCAATAAAGAAGAAGAGTTGGTGGGAATAGCCCCAGGGTGGGGGTGAACCACGTAAACACTGTGTTATGTGCTTTGTGCTTTTTCTTGATGTATTTACATATTATATGTAAAATTCTTTGATATGTTTAGATAGATCTATTCATGCTTGCTGCTTATTATATGTTAGATTGACAGATCTGATATAGATATTCATTCTTAGTGCTTGATATCCTCATTCTGATCTGGTTTTATATGCTAAGTACTTGAATACCATAGATTAGTGTGAATACTGCAAATTTTTGTCTTATAAGAAAAGTTGTTATTGATTGTCTATTGAGGAATTGACGGTGCTAAGTGTTTTATTAAGTAGTACAATCACATATCTGTGTCCCAACTAAGGTTGCAGATACCTAAGTCTTACAACCACTCCTTCCACTACCTCAGGTGAGACATCATCTTCTTCGCAAGTGTTGCCGAAAGGGTCGGTAGTTATGGATTTGTTGGTGCATTGTTGTAGCGTTGAACCCTGGGTCTGCCCCTATGACAACAAATGGTTATGTTGTTGGGACCTGAAACTGTGATTGTTGGGAAATGAGAAAGAGGGAGGTCTGTGCAAAGATTCATCCTGAAATTATGAAAGCTTTGTGCATAGATCCGTGCCCTAGTGCGCAGTATTCTACTTGATCTGTAAATCTTTGTGCTAAATAGAGAAGGTCAGATCTAAAAGAAAGAACTTGATCTGAAGAAGAGTAGGTCAGATCTGAAAAAAAGAAGCAAGATATGAATGCTTTGTGCTCTAAGAAAGGTAAAAGTGGGAATTTCTGACTAAAAGAGGTAAGATCTGCAAGCTCTGTGCTCTAATAAAGGTAATAATAGTTAAAAGTTTTAAGATATGGAAGCTTTGTGCCCTGTAGAAGTAAGATAAGTGGACATTTTTGTCTCTAGAATAGGGATCTAGGTATCTTTAATAGAGTCTGTCCTAGTTTGAAAGCTAGGTCATTAATAGATGATAGAAGATTTGATATGAGTAGATCTGATAAGAATAGTGAAAGATATATTATACCTATGCAAAGAAAGAATGTTTGGACTAACGAATTGATGTGGGATCCTAGAAAGAATTTGTTGCAGGTTAGCTCCCATGATCCTAGTGCGCAGTACATAAGAAGTTGGGGATCATTTAAAAGGAAGAGAGGATTAACCATATGTTACAGTTGCAGAAGGCCAGGACATCTTGCTAAGGAATTCCCTAGTGGAAGACCTAGTTGTCTTTGTTGTAAATATCTAGACCATGAAGTATTGGATTTCCATAGAATGATTGCTAATCTTGAAAGAATGAACATGAATCAAGAAGACCCTAAGGAATATCTAGAACCTATGGAGGAGCCTCAGAAATAATCAAAGAAAGCATTGCTACAGATGAAAGAAACCCTGAATAGCCACTGACATGTCAGCTTATCAGAGATCTTCAAAGAAAAGGAATGCATCGAAGAAAGAATAGGATACTTTGACATTGACTGTGTTCTAGATGAGAAAACACGGATGAATATCATGACAACAAGAACCTGGGAAGCTATAGGAAGGCCTCCTATGATCCCTTCACTAGGAGGAATAAGTTTATTCAAAGGAAAGATAGTAAACCTATGTGGAAGGCTCGCTTAGATACCTATGACTGTTAATGGAACTTCGACAGAAGAAGACTTTGAGATTATTAAATTTGTTGAAGACAACACTTTGTTTACCATGCTAATAGGAAAACCTTGGATTGATAGAGATCAAGCCAGACGACAGGAAGAAGAAGAAGTTTTGGAACAAAAGAAGCAAGAGTTAAAAGACTTTATGACCAGAAGGATCATGCACTTGATTGAGGAACAGGAGAGAAGATCGCAGATATTTGATACTAGCAACCCAAATGTTGAAGCTAAGAGAACACTAGAGGATCCTCAAAGGATTTAATTACCTATCCCAGACAAAGAAGAAGTATTGTCCAGGAACCCTAGGAAAGAATTTCAATGGCGCGAAGTAAATAAGACCAAAGAATATAAGAATCAGAATGAGAAAAGCATTATCGAGACGAAGCTCATTGGAAAGAAGGCTAGAAAGTTAAGAAAGAAGAGGGATAATACTGAAAGGTTACAGGAGGTTCTAGAGGAGGCCTCGTAGAAAGAAAAACTGCAGAATTGGAGCTTCGTCGAGATATCAGAACAATGACACATGGCACGTCGCCATGACAAAGAAATATAACTGTTGGGGCCAATATATTCGTTCGACTTCCACGCTGAACAGACAGAAAATAAATAAAGGTTTGTCATTCGACCATTGGAAAATGCCATAATGGATCAAACAGAAGTTAATGGAGGCTCATACCCATTGCAAGGCAACCATTGTTGAATTACCTATTTAGCTCGTCATGTCATGCACTGAGAACACTTTTTCCAATCGACAATTTGAGCCCACAGCCTAAGCCGAGTTTATAAAGTGATCATTGTTCTCTCATTCTCTATCTCATTACCATGTCTGAGTTGTTCCCTGATCCCGTGAATTATTTACCCTGAGTGCATATGTCGAAAACATTGAGCACTGCAGATAAAGCCGTTGAGGAAGTTTTGATCGACTTGATGTTAGAGAGGAGTGTCTACAGGTGTACAAGAATATTCGATGAGAGGACTGTAGGCCTCTCCATCCACTACTCAAGCCGGACCATCCCAGTCAGCTGATGAGAAACAAACGAAGCACAGAGATGATATCGTGAATTATAAGTTGATTTCGAGAATTCTACCTATTTATCTACCACCTCTGAGCGATGCAATAAACTGAGAAAATGTGCCCAGAGATTTTGAATAGGAATTGGTCATTGTGTACCTTCTGAAGGGGATACCCATAGTGCACGCAGATCAGGATAAGATCACAGCATTGAAGTTTAGTGACTTCAACCTCACCGACAGAAAAGTATACAATATAATAGCCCCATACAAGTATCTAAATAGAACCAAGGGAAAGAATTCAAAGATCGTTCCCCAACAGTGGACCATGAACCTCACATAGTCCACACTACTTAATGTAATGAAGATTCCTCACTTCAGGAGGCATCAAGAAGTGAACATGTGCGTCAAATTGTTGTTGTCCTGCTATCATGGAGGATACTTATGGTTGAACTGCCCCATCATAGTGGATCCAAATTTGATTAATCAGATCACAGGGCTTAGCATGCAAGGCCTTGACCCATAGGATTTCTACCCCAAAAAGACCGCAGACCACCCTCTCGCCCAAAGAATAAAGGATACTTACGAAAATGTAGAGAAGGGAACGCGAGGCTACAAGGTAGCCTATATCCAGAGTGGCGCAGTGTGCCTTGCCTATTAGCTGATCGCAGACAAGCTAGTTCGCAAGAACCGACCAACCCAAGTAATTGGATTCATAGTCGACCTCGCAAGGAAGTACATGGAGAGACTACAGATGAATTGGGTGAAGTACCTCATGAACTAGCTAGAACTAGATTGCAGGGAAGCGTAGGTTCAGGGATATGAATTCCACTTCAGTTGGATTCTTATCCTAACCGCTTTCATCGCATGGGAGATGCCGAAAGGTGCGACCTTCCCGACCACCGATCCATTTGAACCTCTGGCCATGAAGTTCAGTACGTTGTGGTACTCCAACGACATGAACAAGCAGTGGCAATAAAATGTCGTGTTCCACACGTATTATAACTAATTGAAGATAGACATACAGGCCACGCCTCGCATAACCCTGAACACACTTCACAAGTTTAGACCCTTAATGAAATTCAGCGCGGACTGCCATTTTATCTATATCACAACACACGTTGATGAAAATAAATAGAAGCTACAGTCATACTACAAGTTAACAGAGGATGACATGGAGGATATTACCAAGGAATGGTTGGTGGACCTCCTTGTTCCAGTAGACCCCGCAGAGATGTATGATGTTGACAGCCCCGAAACTTTGCCAGATACAGCCGAACCTAGCAAGATAAAGAATACCGAAGAGGTCCACGATTTAGACAGTGCATCCATGAAGACCGCGCCCATCTCAGTAGAGAAAGGAGGTGATGGCACATAACTCAAACAAAATAAAGGTGAGGTTACATTACCAAGAGACGAGGAGGATCCCTTGAAGAAAAGGAAGGTTTCCCCTCTGAAACCTTCTTCAAGGAAGAAAATGAAAGCAACCAGAACCAAATTCGAGACCACCCTCACCTCAGACGACTTCAACTTCATCATCACATCATTGAATGATGCTTCACTAGAGATAATAGAGAAGCAAGAAGATAAGAAGGAGGAGGTATTCATTCAGATTAAAGATGAACTCCAAGGAGTGGAGCAGACACTACAGTCCAACCGCGCAATATCCACTACACCCCTGACAGTTGGGACACCAGAACTAGGTGATGAGCCCACTCAATTACACTGGATCACTGATACAGTTGAATCTTGCCTTCGAGGATCTCAGGGAGAAATAGCACAAACCACCCAGGATTTAGTGCAAGTACAGAAAGACCTTGAGGAGAAACGAAGTGCTATAGAAAAGGAAAATCTTTCTCTACAAGAGAAATGGGATGAAGAAAAAACAGAGCTACAACAAAGAAAGGAACAGTTTCTCATCGAGAAACTTGAAGTTAAGGAAAGGGTCAACAGAGCACTTCGTTCTGTGACAATCATCGAAGTACATACCAAGGAACAAGTTCCACAGTAGGTGGCACAACTAGAAGAGGTAATCCAGAAGCTACAACAATGCATCACCAACTTAGAGCTCTGCGTAGTACCTGAAACCCCACAGGAGATAAGGAACCAAAGAGAAGTAGCTACCCGCAGCGTAGTTGACAGATTAAAATATCTTGTGAGTGCAAGAAGCTCAGTAACCACAGTGCCTAGACCTATGAAAATCTCACTGAAAATTTGAAATTGCATACACTAGAGTCATAGCTCCAAGAAGAGAAGCAGAACACAAATACACTATAGGCGCAGCTGAAGGCCCTGTCATCTGTAGAAAGGATGAAGAGATCTCAAGAACAATGCAAAACTCAACATCAGATCCATATGATTCAAATAAAAGTGATGGAAGTCACTCAACAAATTCAACCTATGAAAGACAAGGCATGTCTGTTGTTTACAAAGGTCGAGAGCCAAGGAGCAGAGCTAGAATAGGTCGTCCTCACAATAGAACAATGCCTAGAAGGGCCAGTAAATGACACAGTGATCCAGGAGTTCACCGAACAAGAGGCCACAACAAAGTAGCAAATCGAAGCAACTCGAGCCAAGCTTGAGGCATTAGAGGAAGAACTGCTCAGACCAGAGTGACTCAGGATGAGTCACAGGTGAGTGTTGGGGGCCTGTTGGCCCTTGACCAAGTTCTGGGAGTTTCTTGGTCATGTTGAACTATTTTGGGACTTTGATAGCCTGTTGAAGGAGGAGAGCAAGTAGAAGAGGAGATCACGGGATCTCGGCCCCCTTTTGGGCCCCTTTTTGGGTTTTTGGGAATATGTAATAGGAATGGGATGTCGACCCATGGGCTTTACCCATGTTTAGGCCTATTTTGTAATATATAAATAGATGCATATAATAGATAGAAGTAGTAGTGCATCTATGTGATAGAGGTAGGTGTGATAAGTGCTAAAGGAATTGCTAAGTGCTAGATCTATGTGATCAAAGGATTGTAAGTTCTCTGTGCATACTGTGTGAGACTTGTAGAGTTGAGTGCAAGTCCCTATGATAGACTATAGAAGGATTTGTGCTATAACACAATGAAGAAGGATCTAGCGAGTTGCGTAGATCTTCTGTCCTATGCGGAGAAAGGCTTTTAAGGCTCTGTTCTTGTAACCGATTGATTGAAGGCAATAAAAAAGAAGAATTGGTGGACGTAGCCCCAGGGTGGGGGTGAACCACGTAAACACTGTGTTATGTTCTTTGTGCTTTTTCTTGATGTATTTACATATTATATGAAAATGCTCTGACATGTTTAGATAGATCTATTCATGGTTGATGCTTATTATATGTTAGAATGACAAATATGATCTAGATATTCATGCTTAGTTCTTGATATGCTCATTCTGATCCGATTGTATATGCTAAGTTCTTTAATACTGTAGATTAGTGTGAATACTACGAATTTATGTCTTATAAGCGAAGTAGTTATCGACTGTATAGTGAGGAACTAATAGTGCTAAGTGCTTTATTAAGTCATACAATCAAAGATCTTTGTCCCAGCTAAGGTTGCAAACACCTGAGTCTTGCAACCACCCCTGCCACTACCTCAGGTGAGACTTCATCTACTTCGCAGGTGTTTTCGAAAGGGCTGGTAGTTAGGGCTTTGTTGGTGTGCTTTTGTAGCGTTGAACCTTGGGTCTGACCCTATTCCAACATGAACTTCGTGTAAAAACTCGCTAACCCATGAAAACATATTACCTCAAACACACTTCTCAGAGAATTCCACTCCTTTATATCTTTTACCTTCTCTAAATCCATCTTCAATTCATTTGAAGAAATCATAAACCCCAAATAGACAAGTTTTGTCTTCATAAAAGAACATTTCTTCAAATTTATCAACAACTTTTCTTGTTGCAATCTACTCACCACCATTCTCAAGTGTCTCAAATGTTCTTCCTTAGTCTCACTTTAAACTAGGATATCATCCAATTAAATTGTTATCAATTTCCTGATAAAATCTTTAATCACTTCATTCATTAACCTCATGAGTGTACTTGGAGCATTGGTCAAACCAAATGACATAACAAGCCAATCATATAGCCCTTGATTTGTTTTGAATGTTGTTTTCCATTCATCTCCTTCTCTCATTCTTATATGATGATAACCACTTTTCAAATCTATATTGGAAAAATAATTGGCTCCACTCAAACAATCCATCAAATAATCCATTCTAGGTAAAGGAAATATATACTTGATGGTTATTTTGTTGATAGCTCTGGAATCTGTGCACATTCTCCAACCACCATCCTTCTTTGGACTCAACATAGTCGATATTCCACATGGACTCAGAATTTCTCTGATCAATCTTTTGTCCAACAACTCTTGGATATGATTCTTGACCTCCTCATTCTCCTAAGGGGTCAACCTGTATGTTGCTTTGTTTGGAAAAATAAAAATAAGATCAATATGATGGATAATACTTCTGAATGGTGGTAAAATATGAGGCAACTCATCCAATAATTCATGAATTTCCACAGGAAAATCATTCATGGAAGTATTTGTAAGGATAGCTCTCAGAATACCTATAACAACAAACTGCATTTCCTGATCTTTCTTAACTTCTTTCAAGATCTCCTTCCCACTCATGAGAAGTACACTTGGACTAACCTCCTCTTTGACTCCTTTATCCTCAAGTGGTAACAACATATTTCTACATCCATTATTCTCAAGGAAATACGTATTTTTTCTCGCATCATATATGACATTTTTTTCATATTGTCATGGCCTCCCCAACAGAACATGAAAAACATCTATAGGTATGACATCACATAATACGTCATCCTTATAACTTCTAATATGAAATTTGACTTTACATTGTTTACTTACCATGACTTTATGTCCTTTTTGCAACCATGATACCCTATACAAATTCGTATGTGTTGTCATTTCTGACCTTAGATTTTCCACCATTTATGTGGACACTAAATTATCAGTGCTCCCATTGTCTATGATCACCTTGCATACTCTATCTTTCAACTTGCAAGCAATCTTTAATAGACTCTTTCTTTGTACTAGTTCTTGCACCTCCTTTTCTAGATTCACAAGGGATTTCTTCATCATGAGTGATCTTCCCTCTTCAACAACTTCTTGTTTTGTCTCTGTCTCTATAGTCTTCTATTGAGCCTCGTTAATGTGAGCTTCTCTGAAACCTATAGTTTTGTTTTTATGGCATTCCCAAGATATGTGTCATGTCTTCCCACAAGCATAACACTTAATATCTCCTCCTCTTCCTCTTCCTCTACCTCCTGGAAAAGGTCTCCTTCCTCTAGAGCCTCCTCCTCTATCTATATGGTTTCCAGAGCTACTAGACTCTTCGCTTATCTTCTGGAACTTTTCTCTTATGTTTCCTTTCCCTCGGGTTGAATTCTTTCCCCTGTTCTTATGGCTATTCTTTCTTGCCAATTTTTCTTCTTCCTTAAGGGCTACCTGATAAGAATATTCTACAGTCCTCATTATCACCAGACTAATTTCATCTTTAATTTCATACCTCAACCCATTGATATATATAGAAAATTTCTCTTCATCATTTTCCTTGTGTCCTTCTCTTATATTCAATTTATAGAATTCTTCAATATATTCTTTCACTGACAAACCTTTCTATCTCAGATGATGTTATCTTCTGAATAGATTCAACTGATAATACTTGGGTATAAACTTAACCTTAAGTTTAGCTATCATTCTATCCCAACTCTTAATATTGGACTTACCTTTCCTCCTTCTATCATCCTACAACTTGTCGCACCATAAAGATGCATGTCCCTTTAAGCTGGTCACAACATGCTTTAATTTATTCTCATCATCAATATCCTCATAATCAAAATATTTGTCTCATGAATTTATCCATTTAAGGAGTTCTTCTACATCCAAATTACCTTCATACATTGGAACTTCCATCTTCGCTATCATTCCTAGCTTGACAAAAAATCTCAGTAACCATTCCTCTCTTGCTTCTTCTCTTGTAGATTTTGCTTCTTCTGGATTTTCACTCTTAGCATCACTAACATCACCAATCTCTGGTGCTCTCCTTTGTGTTAATTCCATGGCATCTAACCTTGCATGAAATTGTCTCATCTCTTCCTCCATATCTGCATTGGATACAGGTCTCTCTCTGCATGTCCTCGGTGGCATGGATTCTAATATATCTTCTCATAGAGCTTATTCCTGCTCTGATACCACCTGATGAAAACCCCTAAGGGTTAGCGCAACCTCCCAGTATAATATTGAATCTCACAAGAGTCGAATGTCTCATGGGTCCTTACAGAACCACTTGACTCTTTACCACAGGCCCTTCACTCCACACTGTGAACAATTTGGAATTCACGAGGGTCCTTTTTCTCCAGCGGATTCATGAACATGATCGTTGGCTAAAACCAGGTTCTCAACTGAAAGGTGCTTCGGTGCTATGGGACTTCAGGGCTTCAGCATAATTTACTCCAAATGTTTACCTGCTCATATGTGTCGGAGTCTTTATTGACTGAATCTGGTCATAAAGAAATATGGATTGGTAGTTGTCGGTCTCACCCTATTCTTCTCTTCTTCAACTTCAATGATGATACTAGATCGAAAGGTGGATGAGTATCCTTCTCACTCGAGGATATATGGTGAATGTTTAGTCTAGGACTTCGGGCTTCGAGAGTTCCTATGCTCCAATACACAATGACATACTTACCCGAAGTGTTGAATCGTTGAATCCCCGAAGGGATAGGGAATCTAAGGACCCTCACTCTCCTTAAATCAATGGTTGGTATACACTTTAGAAATCTAGTGCTCTTAGGTTCCATCACTCCAAAAAATGGCTGAATCTATGAATTTTTTAAGGGTTCGGAGATCTATAACTGACGCTTCTCCTTTGGTCAATGATTTTGATTTTTAGTTGAGATCGGAAGGTTATGGGTAGCTCAGGGCTTCAGCGTGATATTTGGACCATTGATTACATTCAAAATGATTTTCGATGGTTTTCTAGGTTCCACCCAGGAACTCTATATGCTTTATTTCTCTTGAGCTTTGTCACTTCCAAGAAGTGAACTCCTGAGCACACTTTCACTTCCCTCTTGAGCTTTGATCCTTGGAAATTTAGTTCCCCGCGCACTCCTTTTTCTTACTCTCATGAGTTTTGGAATTATAAAGGTCACCTGCGCACTCCATGCACTATTTCTATGTAGGATTGCATTATCTCTCCTGATATTTTGAACTTGTATAAGGTTCGGCCTCCACACACCTTTCTTTGGCTCTATGCACACTTTTCACTGTGAACCCCAGAAGAGAAACAATTGAAACTTAAATCAAAATCTCAAGATTCATTCATAAAACACAAATACACAGATACAAATAACACATTATCTATTCAATTCTAGAAGAACAAAACAAGTTTGTAGTCTCCAGAATTTTGGAGAGCAATTGTTTTTCTCTTCTTAACCAAACTTAATTGTATCATCGATTACATTGATTTATACATGATCTTCTTCTCGAACCTTCCCTCCAAATCCACCTGGTGCTTTCACATCTTAATAAAAGCATTCCTATCACTAAGGTTATTACAATAACTGCACATTTACAATTTCATATATGAGTCAATGCTCAAAATATGTATGATCCTACAATCATTAAAGACAATTACAACTTTTTGGAGTACATATAATGGCTCTAGTCTTATGATCTCATGGGATATTTAATTACAAAGGTCTCAAATTTTTTATGTTGCATCTTCCTTGGAATCCAAACCAGTTAATGCACACTACGTTGTGTGTTGAGTCATCTTCCACCACACCTCTTTAATTGTGATGATGATTCTCCTACATCATAGAGTCTATTGAAGCAAATATGAAGGAGAAAAATATCACTGTGATCAGGGAATAAGATCCCATCTTCCTTGGAATACAACTTTGGAGATTCGACTTCACGGAGTTCCTAAGCATAGGCCCTGTCCTTTCTAAAGAAGAGAAAATTGCTCCAACCCATGGGATCGTTGAAAGAAATGGATCACTCGAAGGATTCGACCAATTTAGAATATTGTGGGGTTTTAACGTGGTATAAGATGTATTTTTTGAAGATCAAAATAGAATTCCCAAGTTTAGGGTTTGGGGTTTGAACTCAAAATAGTTAATGTGAACCTTTCTTACGGATAAAGAGACAATGGAATTAGAAAAGACAATTTCCTAAGTTTCTTAAAATGCATCAATGGTACCATATCTATAATGCTTCCTTCCCATGTGATCTATAGTGAGAGAACAAATTTCATCTTGTTTATATTAATATCAGATCTTACATGCCAGAAATTAGTTAGGTGGGTGGGGGGTCGATGTTGCATAATAGAAACAAATATTAGTTATGCAAGCCACATGAATCTATTATATACAATTCTTAGGTACATGAAAATTGGAGAATAATATTGACAAAAGTTCCACCACAAAATTTTCATAATTCGAGCCTACTCATAATTCTAAAAAATCCTTCTCATAATTTCAAAAAATCAGTCCAAAATTATCATGGCATTTTTGTCTATCGCTTAATATTTGTCAAAATCTTAGACCATACCAGTACCATAGTTGCAGCAGCTTTGGTCAATATAGTAATCTGTAAATGATGTTCTGTGTCTAAAATTGAAGCAACGAGACAAAATCTCAGATAGTTGTGAAAGGAAAAATAGAAGAGAGAAAGACTTTTCAGTACCTTAATCGATAACTTGGATATATCAATCGACCCTTTGGATTATCTCATCTTGTTGTTCATTCTTTCATAGTACCGAGACCAACGATGGATCCATTATTAAATCCTCACAACACTAGATTTCCTTGTTGTAAAATAATAATGAAAGTGATCGGGGCCTTCCATATCTTTTTCAATAGTTCATATTGTCAACGTGCATCATGATCTGAGATTTAAATTACTAGCACATCCACAAACCATGTCGCTTCTTTTACGACAGGGAAACCTACTTTACTTTGAATTTTAAAAGCTATGGAAAGCACACTCCTCCGGATATAAGAAATAGCATCCCAATTGACAAAGTTCCTATTACTCGTGATTTTTTTATGAGTTTCCACAGAAGGGAGATGTGAACAAGAAACATTTCCACACAAGGGACACCTCTCCTGGTAAAGCAGTGGCTATTATATTTAACATTTTTTAATTTATTAAAAAAATATTGATAGCCACACATATTGATAGCCAAGCGTTCACAAGGTAAAGGAGTGGTTATTATATTTAACATTTTTTTAATTTATTAAAAACATATTGATAGCCACAACCATAGCCACGTGCTCACTAAATTGAGCCACCATGCATTCACTACATGGAGCCAATATTTCCATGGTCGAATTCAGTGGCCCTAAGTTGCATTCTGGTCCACAAAACAAAGACCATGATTTTCTCTTCAACTTTGGTAGTGATCTTGTCTTTCATGCATCATACCAATGTTTAGATTCATCATGAGGGATTTTAATTTGAATGCGGTGTTGGTGGTTACAGAGCCATGCATAGAATTTTGTGGCATAAGAAATTTCCCATTAAGTGTGTGGTTCAAGCCCCAAAAGCAATTATCCTTCTTAGATATATATAAGGGAGAGGCTTTGCTATACACTTTGGGTTCTATTAACTCTTTGAATGTGAGATTAACTTAACAAATGTGTGTCTGATATTTCTAAAAATTGCAGGCTTGAATGCAATTTCTCTTTGCCTATCTGAAATTATTTGAATGGATGCACATCTTCTTATTTGTTCGTGCCAACAATATTTCCATGTGTGACTGGATGCTTAAAGTTCTTGAAGATATTTGAGATATTGGAAAATGTTGTGCATACTTGCATCCTTATGTTAGGTTAATAGATGATGCTAAGATTAAGCCAATAAGTGTTTTTATTTTTCGAGTCTTTATGGATACAACGAAATCTTATGCACAATGTGTGTATACATTTTTTGGAATCTGTGTATTGAGAGAAATTTTTTATCTACTATTCAAAATTTATATTTGCTAAATTTTCCTTTTTGTTTGGGCCAACAATGTTTAGAGGTAATTTTACAACATTTTTTTACATTTTGTTTTTTAATATAATTACAAAGAAAATATTTCAAACTCATTGGAATAAAAATGTCTAACAATTTTCCTCGGATGGGGTGTTATTGGAGGACACTTGGTGAACGGAGGAGAACGAAGATTTCCAGTGGGGCACGGAGCCATGTGATGGGCTCATGCCCCCACCCACCACCCTCCCGCGACTTTAATATCTCTCATGTCAATCGAGCAGGCATTAACGCCTCTCCCTCTCGATGTAAATTCTATGGAGCTGCTCCTGGTTATGGTTCACTGTTTGAGCTGGTGGCTGAAGGCACTCTCCCACCCGAGGCCATTGTTGATGCGGGATAGTGCAGGCAGCCCCCCGGAGACTCCCCTTTACCTCTGGACCTTTGCCTGCCGCAATAGACCTTCCATGCTGAACCACAAGCCAAAGCTGAGAGGGAGGCCACGATGGGGTTCTCCTTGGAGACCTCGTCGGCCTACAACTCCCTCCTCTGCGCAACCTCCCTTGAGAGAGTCCACCCATCACCTTGCACTCGTTCCTCGGTCGCTCAGCTCAGCCTTGCATGTTATTCACTCACTGTCGATGGCCGAACCACCCCGCCCACCTCTCTTGGCTCTTCCTGGTACCTCTGCAGCCCAGAACCCATCGACTTTGTGTGACCAACCCCATATGAATCACCCCTCTGAGGAAACATTCCACAGTGAGCAACTCAAATACAAGTTGTCCATCCTCCATGTTCTAGTCTTCGAACTTCGTCGGGGGGTGGAGGATTTGCAGTTTCTCCTAGAGCTAAACAGTGAAAAGATTGAGCTCTTCCTTCAGCTCCTGTCCTCTCTGCAGGAGGCTGTCCCTACAGACACGGGAGGAGTGACCTCCAAGCCTGGACCAACTGATGACATCGTGGGCGTCCAAGCGGATGAGTGGAAGGAACCCGGTGCAACCCCCCACAGCGAAGATGTTATAATGCAGTATGGAGAAGAGCTCGGGGAGAAAAGAAATGAAAGCGAGACCATGGCCAAGCCTCAAGTGCAGGACACCACGAGGACCAGTCAGAACATCAACACCACCGCGAAGGTCGAAGTGCAATGGGGGGGATGGAACAGCGATCATCGAAGAGGAACCTTGGCCCGGGGATCTCCAAGGCACTTGGCCAGGTTACGTGTCAAGCATCTAGGTTACGTGTCAATTTCTGTTGCTGATCATATAGTCTCAGACTTTAATGCTAAGTAGGCTTTATAAAACTAATGATGACTAAGTTGTTGATTGGGCTGGTTTCCCCTCTGTTGGGGCAGCCCCATCAGCAGAGTTAGACTATCACTGTACCTGGGATCTCTCTTTTGCCTCTGGAAGGTCTTTTTAATATATATTTCACTTCTTACTTAAAAAAAAAAAAATGTCTAACAATTTGATTTATCAATTGATTCGAAACAAAAGTAAACCTCCAACTTTGACATTTTAAAGTTACAAGAATTCAAATTTGACCTTAATTTACAACATTATGAAAATAAATCAATCAAATGGCTTATTAAGAGAAATGTTAATGGAAAACATCGTCCACATTACTTTATGTCCAACTAAATTATATTGAATTCCAAATCCCTCACAAATATTCCCTTAAAGGAGAAATGTATTCAAATATATGCAATTTTTCATAAAGAACTTAACAAAGCTACTCATTCGGGACATTTTCGATGAGATATGTCATTGTTTACCTCTTTTCCTATGATTGCATGCATTTCCTTCAAATTCCTTGCAAATTGCTCCAAAATTATTGTTTATTCTCGAGAGCCTCAGCTATTTGAATTGTGTAGCACAAGATGCACAATCGTGTAGCACAATATGCACAATGTTTAATATGAACATAGTCTACAATTGAATAAAATAAGCAACCAATTTTTCACACAATTCCCTCTCTATGCGCAAGCTTTATACATTGGGGAAAAAAAGATAATTGAAATTGTAAAGAATTAAATAGAGTTTAGGAGAGAATAATTCTTAGGCATAGGGTTAGGGTTAGCATTCGATAAATGGGAATGGTGACATACTTAGGCTTCCTGGTCTTGGAGGGATGGCGCTTGGCTACAGTGATAGTCAAAACGTCATCCTTTTAACTAGCATTTATGTTCTCTAAATTGGAGTCACCGGGAAGGATAAATTTCCTCATGTACCTTTCCCTCTACCTCTCCATTCTTATCACCTTCACTTGCAGATTCAACTGCTTTTTCTTGTTCTTTTTCCTTGTGATGTGAAGGATGTTGTTCTCCACTTTAGCCTCTGCAAAATCCATCCAAATGACATGAATAAAATCAAGCAAGAAAGGAAAAAAAAGTGCATGGAATAACATTCAAGGATATTATTCAAGAAGCCATAAATAGAACACCTTGATATTATTGGCCTCGAGGATGGGCATGTCGATAACCAAGATATAGAAATCGGGGGCCTCCAAAATATCAACTGTGGTTCTATACATGGCCTTTGTTTCTATAAAGTATCTTCATGCAGGGTGTTGCATCTCTTTCTCCCCTTCGTAAAAAATTTCAATGTTGAGTAGATCCTCAATCTCTATCACTAGATCATCCATCCTTCCTTCCAAAGCATCTCTGGTAACAATTTTTTTTTTCTTTGGTAGGGAAATAAATCAAATCAAATCGTGTAAATTTCAAGTGTCTAGAAAAGGTGGAAGTAGTAGAATTTAAATAAGGAGTAGGTGAGTCCATGTGTAAGACTTTGTATGAATTTTGTGGATGCATCGACACGTTTCCCATCATCATATCTCCAGAAACATGTATGTTTTGTTTCATAGAAATCTACAAAACTTTTAATATGTTGGATTAAGATATCTATTTTCATTAGCACCTTTCCATAAATTTATTGTTGGTTCAACATTTCCTTTTCTGAAAAATAAGACCTAGCAGTGTAGATAGAAAAAATAAAATAAAATCGTGAAAATACCAGTCTTCATTCAAAGTTTTCTTCCCTTTTGATGAAAAATCGATATTTGAGATTCTAGTGCTCCAAGTCCAAGGTTTGAGCTCATAATTGGGAATGTGGAAGGAAATTTTGCATGAATGCAAAGCTGCATGAGATTAGGTGTGTTTAAACGACATATAATGGTTTTCGATATACATACTCATGTAATTCAAGTTTATCATAGGTAGAATAAAATTTTGGGTGCAGCTTAATATCTTACCCACCTCCTTCAAAATTGAATGAAGATGGCCTCTTCACAAGTTGGAATCCAAGAATAGTCTCTTAGAGTTTCATAGAAGTCATGATAGATTTACAAACAATTGAAATGTTATTCAAGACAACAAAGGTAAGAATATAGGACATACATGAATCTGACCTTCTTCCTTCCCCGTCATATGACTCCATTCCAACATATCCCCTTAGCGAATAACTAATTTTATTAGCACGAACTTTGGAAAACTATAGGCATTCCTACCAAGAATTTATTTGTTAATCAACGTGATATCCACAGTGGCTAGGGTTTGGCCATCACTACCCTTTAAATATTTCAAAGAATTGATACAATATTCAAAATATTAGTCACTACCTCTAGGTTGTTTCCTTGACATCGCCACAACATAGATCACAAGTTGTAGTCAAATGTCCTCCACAACCGTGTGCCATCCTCCATGGAACTTACAGAGGATGCATGCACTAGATGTCCACCTCTACAAAATGGTTAGTATCTAAACATGCATTCGATTGTAGTGTGTGCAGTGTCTATTGTCAAAGCACTAGTGTTAGTGTCAGTATCAGATCCAACCTCCAAATACCCAGTAATATAATTTGATTTTTTAAATTAATTTTTATTTCTAACAAATAAGGGAAATAAATCCACTTACACTGGGGAATTTATGTCAAATCAAAGTGAGTTGAACCAATCAAAATTAAATAAAAATAAATGATAAAATTCGGAAAATGTATTATCTATATGAGAAAAAGGTAAATAATATAGGTTTTTCTTACAATACTACAAAATGAACCCATTAATGTAACATAAAGAATGAACTAATAGGCATTCAACACCCTTTAACCGCTACATGAATGATATAGTCCCTAGCCAAAGCCAGGGACTAATAAGGAATTGTTGATTAATTGTTATTAAATTAAACAATACAAATTAAGTTATACTTATTATTTATATATAATATGAAAATTTAAAAAAAAAAATGTTTATTGATATTTTAATATATTATATATGTTTTGGTTCATTTGTAAATAATGTTTTCTTCTTTCATATAGATTAATTATTTTTATCTTAGACATGCAATGGCTATTTGTATGTATATGAAGAGAGAGGGAGGGAGACTCGACAGGGATAAAAAGTGTTAGAGAGGGGGAGAGAGAGAGAGAAAGAGAGCATGAACAAGCCATAGAGAGAAGAGGAGGGGTGGGAGGGTAGGGATAGAGATAGAGAGGGGGGTGAGAGATACATATAGAGAGAGGGAGGCGAGAGAGATACAAATAGAGAAGGGGGGCTATATTGAT
>ML804350.1:120940-135724 GCA_009831015.1 Picea engelmannii | reverse complement strand
GAGGGGGAGAGGAGGGGAGAGAGATATGGGGGGGAGAGAGTGAGAGAGTGAAGAGGGGAGGGGAGAGAGAGAGCTGGTGGAGAGTGTGAGAGAGTGAAGAGGGGAGGGGAGAGAGAGAGCTGGTGGAGAGTGTGAGAGAGTGAGGGAGGGGGAAATAGTATGAGAGAAAGGCAAAGAGGGAATAGTATGAGAGAAAGGGAGAGAGGGAAAGTGAGAGCATGCATGTGAGAGAGAGGGATATAGAGATATAGAGAGACAATATGGGATGGAGAGAGAGAGAGAGAGAGAGAGAGAGAGAGAGTATTTTGGTTGAGTTGATGCTTGAAGGATTCATGGAATAACCTGGGAAGTTGGCTCTCAAGAAGTGACAAAAGTGATTCAGGTTGTAATTGACCTTCATATTTGCTGTTAATAGAAGAGATCTATTTCCCTCCAAATTTTGTGATCATTGCAACATTGTGTGTTTTTTATTATCATATTTTCTTTGAATATAGTTCATGACATGTATGCTTTTTGATAATATAACTAGGTCCTAATAGTTCTTGTCTTGATTGTGTTTTGTAGGTTGGTTCCGACAAAGGATCAAAAGCTCTTTGAAAACCATGAGTGGGGATCGACATCAAACGAGAGACTTAAGGTGCACTCTTTCTCATTCTTTCTTTCCCTGATTTCTCCTAGAAAAAGTATTTGTTCTTTCAGTTTTGTATACTTGTATGTGAGGGAGAATTTCAGTATTCTCAATACATTCTTGATCTGTTGTGATTTGACCCAACGTCATGGGGGAAATATCTCATCAACACACATGTTTTTAACATATAAAAGATTGTTGAGAGGGAGAGAGCGAAAGATAGTTAGATTTAATGAAAATAAAGGAATTCCTATGGAGAAGTGATGAACCCACCTAAAAATAACTAAACATTTTGATGCATATATAAATGAGGTGAGAATTCCCATGCTTATGAAATTATCAGAATTCATTACAGTAGCATACATGTGTTATTTGGGCTCATTTATGAACATGATGAACCATCTAAAAGATAGTAAAAAATATTGTAACTGGATAATCTATGATGTAGAAATATGCATATCTCTTGGGGGCACTAGTAATAGAAAATGAATGTTCTTGTGATATAGGGGCCTAGAACCTGCAGGCAGAAAATGTGACGAGTTATCTTGCTTGAAGGAATTGATAATCAAACAATACTAGGGATCTTCAACTAGAAATGGAAGCTACTATTGTTGTAATGTATGACCATCCTGATGCGATAATGAGTTGACATTGAAAATCAAGGGGGGAAACTGAACCAGAGAGAAATAATAGCCCTCTCTATCTAGTCTTAGGATATGAGGGAAGGAGACTATACAGTCATAAAAATTATTCCAAGACAAGATAAGGGTATATAACTATTATTATCCCTATTTTTATTCACATACATACACAGAGCACACAGATTAGTGAGGGGAAGGTGATGGAAATATTGTTGTCATTGATTTCAAGAGATAGGGGGAGCCTACATATGTCCAAGATAAATATTACAAGACTACAGATGTCCAAGATAAATATTGCAATATGGAGATTATTGAAAGTATTACTTTTCAATTTTTGATGGCTAGTTTGGATACCCTGTATTTGAAGTCATTTTTACCATACATACCTAACTCAAATGGGAGCACAATTTCCATGGTTGGAAATATTATTTCAAGACCTTTCCAATGGTATATGGAATTCTTCTAAATCCCTAGGAATGACAACATCTAAATTTTTTTGTTTGACAACCCAACCAAAAAATTGAGGTTGGCTCAGTCATTCTGTACAGATCGACCCTAAAAGTGGGGACATAATTTCTATAAATAAATGATAGATTTTTTCATTCATAAAACAACCAATCAAGAGATCAATTTTGAGGTCTGTAAAAGTGATATGAGGTGTGTTAAAGGTTTTTAGGTGTCTTTCTAGAGTGCAAGAGAAGTCTAAGGGGTTTTCTTGAGGTCTTTATTTTTCTCAAGGTGTGCTATGAAGGACTGAAGGTATATGATGTTGTCATGTGCATTGTTTTGAGGTTGTGATGTTGTCGTTAGTGGATGTTTCTATCATTGGATTTTGTCATCAATGATTATATTCTGGGAATGTTGTTTTGTGACTAAGGTTTGAAGGATTGTTTGTGGAATGAAACATGCTAGTGAAGTCATAAGTAATTTTTGTATGAATATCTTGGATTGGTATCTACACATATCATGTTGATTTGGTTCTTATGTGAGTGGATTGGTGTCTCCATCAGGTTGGTGTTTTTAAATATTGTTACATTAGGGCAGTGCCTACAAGTGTTATTGAGTTGGTGCTCAATTGAAGAGATTGGTGTCTCCAGTAGGTTGGTCCTTATATCTTGTTGATTTGGTTCTCATATAAGGATATCGGTGTCTCTAGTAGGATGGTGCCTACTATATTTTTAACAGTAGGATGGTGCCTACAGAAATTTATAAAGACAATATTTTTATGTTTTATCCCACAAGGGTGTCCATGTTAAAAAAAATTCATTATGATTTGAGTTTATATGTGATTATTGTTTCTCAGCTAATGAATGATTGGTGAATGGTTAAATAAAGTAAAAAGTATCATATATTGATTCAACCCCCTCTCTCAGTATATTCATAATATTAACAATTGGTATCAAAGATAGGTTCCTTTAGAAATAGTCTAACTGTTGGAAGGTAGATCTCAGGAGCACACATGGCTAGTTAAGAAGGTTTATTCACAAACAAGGGTTCATTGTTTGATGGAACAAACTATTCATTCTAGAGTGTAATGATGTAGACTTATCTAATGGTTGTTAGGTTTAATATTAGGTTTATCAGACATGAATGGTTATACAACCCCACCAACAAATACTGTTGGGAAGAATCCTAGTGAAAATAATGCAAAAGTGATGAATACTATATTGAGTGGTCTAATAGAATCATAATTTGTCAAAGTGATGCATTGTAAATTGGAAAAATATATTTGGTACAAACTTACAAACATATATGAAGGTGATGACAAGGTGAAGAAGGAAAATCTCAAAACCCATAGAAGACAGTTTGAGAGTTTGAAAATGGAAGACGAAGAATGCATCCTATTTCCTTCGAGTGGATGAAATTGTAAAAAACATCAGATGACTTGGTGAGGAATTTGAAGAATAAATGATTCTGCAAAAGGTTCTCATGTCTCTCCACTTAATATTTTATGCCAAGGTCTATGCCATTGAAGAAATCAAGGATCTGGGGAAACTAACAATGGATGAGTTGCATGGGATTCTCACTGCATATGAGATGAGGACGATAGAAAAATAAAATATATGATGGAAGGGAGCATATTTTAAAGAATCAAATAAGAAAAAAAGACACAAATTATGTGTTTGTTCCATCCATGAATCAGATACAAAAGAAGCACAATTTTTGAGAAAGCTAACAACAGGATTTGACAAACAAAAATGTAAGACAATAGAGTAGGGAATTTGGTTCCTAAATTTCCATATGCAAGGGAAGACAATGATTATGAGGAAAACAAATTCAAAGAATAACATAACAATAGAATCAAATATTATAGACAAAAAAGAGGAAAATATAATAAGAAGAAGACCTTTTACTCTAAAGAGTATAGTAGCTCGTCTAAATAAAGTGATGGGTATGTTCCTGATATTGAGAAAGAAGAATTCCTCTTCATGTCCATGGATACAAAGTCTATTGATAAATAAAGTGAAGAAAATAAGAAAGAAAAATCAGAAGAAGAAGAAGAAGAAGACATTGATGGGGAAGTGAATCTTGAATCAGAACTCACTAGTACCTTAGAAGAAATAAACAGACTTAGAGAAAACAATACAAAGAAGAAAGGGAAATTGCAAAAATATGAAAAGGAGGATAATGATATTGAAGTAACAAAGAAGATAGTTTTCATCCTTAATACTCAACTAGAAGAGGAAAAAGGTATAGAATAAGTGGTGAGAAGTCAACTACAAGAAAATGAAGAAAATTGCAAGAAGCTAGAAGCTAAAATAGTTTCCTTAGGAAATGAACTCAAGAAAACAATTGATCAATTGAACAAAAGCTTGAAATTTGGAAACCCATAAAGGGAGAAAACCTCTTCTTATTCAAATGATAGGTAGTATTTTTATGTTCTTTACATCATCTATCTTTGAGAACCAACTCAATGTGAGGTTACCACCTTTGTTTTACAAGTTGCAACTTGCTGAGAGCACCAAATCTCTGGTTTATATAGCACCCACTAGAAGGAAGCACCAACTCCCTGAGTGTTCCAACACCAACTAGATGGAAGCACCAAATTCCAGTCACACATGCACCAACCTGTACAAAAGAGAACAATAGTTCTCCCTTGCACCAACCTACCACCGTGGTTTTTCTGGCTGCAACCAGATGGAAGCTACAACTCCGTGTGTTCAATCACCCACTTGAAACTCTAAGGACAACAGTCCTCCCTAGCACCACCTTGAGATACAAATATTTTATTTCTGAAATCTATTACAATGATATGGTATTTATCAATGACTTACCAGTCTCATCACTATTCGGCTACACTGCTCTGCTCTGCCTACATCAGTGTGTTCATGCTCACATCTTCTTGTGCTTAAGTTCTCGCACAGTCTGTTGTTTTCACCATTTCTTCTCTGTCCAGATTATGTTCTTCATATCTGCATCTTTCACGCTCTGTTCCTGTCATCTCCTTGATCACATACAGTTCAACTTGTTTTACCAAGAAACAAAAACCTCTCTTTGTCACAACATTTTATTTTATTCCTTCTCTCATCATCCGTTACACTCCACATCTCCAACACTCAAGTCAGGAATCTCAAAAATTCTCAAGAATCAATATTCCAACACTCAGGAACAATGATTCATCTGCTCAGAAACAATGATTCATCTGCTCAGAAACAATGATTCAGTTAGTGTAATTGAATCGTAACTGATCAAAAAATCATGAGATGAAACAAAAACCCTTCGATCAGATTCTGTTTGATCAGAGTCGTTGGATTATACATGCAGAGGCCTTTTTTAATTTTCAATGCATAACCTCCGATGTAGAGCCTAGCAGTGGTAGCTCCTTCTCCTATTTTCCACTAATGTGACCTTGGGAGATGGTCTCACGTGACCACGTGATTGCGGGTGCTAGATATTTTCTCATTATCCACCTATCGCATGTGACCTCAGGCTACATCCTTACATAAGAGAATGATTGTGGGCGCATCCAAGAGTGGTTTGGGATCAACAACCTTTCTCTCTACAATTCACCTCTAACTTCCACATACCCCTTCTCCAAAACTGTGGTTTCAATTGTGGCCCGCCCTTAACTTTTTAAAGTTCGTTCACCTTCAATCCCCGCAATGTGATGGGACCGTCTATCTCACGATCTTGATGGTGCTCCTAAAATAACGGATCAGATATAACCTTCTTAAATCAATGGTTGTGATCTATTTCATGATCTGGGCTCTAGGAGTTTCAAATATCAAACCCTTCTTTCCTCCATACACCAATCTTTCAGAGTCGATGATTTGCAGACACATGTCCTTCTTAATCGATTTCTCAGCCTATACTTTGAGAATTTGACCTTTCAACCAGATCAACGGTTCTGCGGCCCCTTACTCGATTCAATGGTTGATATCTCCTTTGCTACTCTGGGATTTGGAAATTTAAATTCTCATCCTTCACACTCTCCCAGAATTATTTAAGCCAGAGTCCACAGATTCCTTCCATGTGTCCTTCTCAAATCAACGATCCTTGTTCACTTCAGGACTTCAGCCTTCGAAAATTTCAAACCTTTCTCCTTTGCATTTTCTCGGAGTAGTTTCTCCCAGAGTCAATGATCTATTGACACGTACCATCCTACATGATCAAAAATCATAACTAACTTAGGCCCTTTGAGACTTTAGGTTGATCGCTGCTTCATTCTCCTCCAGAGTGGTCACCTGCTAAATAAGTCATGGATGGTGGAGATCGCTTGTTGTCGGTTAACACTTCCACTTACACTTTCCTTCCACTGTACTATATCAATGGTTGAGAAAGCACCCAAAGTGATCTTCAGATCGGATGACTCATGTCCATTTCAGGACTTCGGCATTCCCGACTTCGGGACTTTAGGCATCTGCTGGTGGTGAAACTCCCGAAGTAAAAATCTCAGAGTGACGTAACTTTCTTATGTCACTTGATGACATGGCACGAGTCGAGTGTCTGCCACATGTCACTCAGATTCATGATTTGCACGTACCTGAAATGTAGATTTTAGCTTGACACTTGTCATTATCTGATTGTGTCATGTGTCTTTGCTGATGTGGGTGAGACGTGTAGGTAGTGTAGTGGAGTGTGACGTGTAGCAGGTAGTGGAGTGTGACATCGGAGCACAGAGGTGGTATGTATGATTTTTTTGGTGGTTTACTTGGAAGGGGGGTTAGGCGATAAGTGGTAATGAGAGAGGGGGATCTGAGTTGACACGAAGGTGACACGTATGAGGGTCCCACATGGAAAATACCACCAATTTGGACCCTCGCCCAACGGTTAAAGGCAGAAAGGCTGAGGGGGTCTGATATGCCCTATCGACCATAGATCTGAGTGCTTGATTATCAGTCGCTGAGATTAGCATGCCCTTCTTCTAAATTATCATGTCCTTCCACTTTAGAATGATCTGACGGCTAAAATTTACTCTGGCTCTCCGACTCTCTCGACTTCAGGGATTTGAAATCTCAAACTTTGTTCCCTGTTTATCCTATCTGTCACTTAATTTGATCTGACAGTCATGAATACTCTCGAAGCATATCCACGATCAAGAATTTTGATCCGGATCACATTTTTGTAATGCACATTCCCTTCTGAACTTTGATCTCTGCATATTGTTCGCTTCTCCTCCAAAGCTTATTTTTTTCCTATTTTCCATCATCGTTGTTGTTCTAGCCATCAATGAAAAGCACATACCTCATGTAAAACATGTAAACATAAGGGTTGTCATCAATGACAAAGGGGAATATTGTTGGAAATATTGTTGTCATTGATATCAAATACAAGGAGATCCTATATATTTCCAAGATAAATATTACAATCCTACAGATGTCCAAGACAAAGATTGCAAAATGGAGATTGTTGAAAGTATTACTTTTGGATTTTTGGTGGTTAGTTTGGATACCCTATCTTTGAAGGAATATTTACCCTACATACCTAGATAAATGGGGGAAAATATTATCTGGTTAGGAATATTATTCTGAGACCTTTCCAATAGTATATGCCATTCCTTCTAACTCCCTAGGAATGAGGAGATATGAGTTTTTTCATCTGAAAACCCAACCAGAAAATTTATTTCAGCTCAGATGGTATTTATAGGTCAACCCTGAAAGTGGGGAAAATATTACTAAAAATGCAAGATATATTTTCACATTTGTAGAACAACCAAGCAAGAGATCAAGTTTGAGGTGCGTAGAAGTGATCTGAGGTGCGTTAATGTTGTTGGGGTGTCTTTTTATTATGAAAGAGAAATCTAAGT
The DNA here is from genome assembly GCA_009831015.1 of Picea engelmannii. Classification (NCBI taxonomy): domain Eukaryota; kingdom Viridiplantae; phylum Streptophyta; class Pinopsida; order Pinales; family Pinaceae; genus Picea; species Picea engelmannii. Next base: position 128,208 of record ML804350.1, on the reverse strand, counting down.
AATGTTCTTGGGGTCTTTCTTGTTCTCAAGGTGCGCTATGAAGGAATGAAGGTTTGTGATATCTTCGTGTGCACTATTTTGAGTTTGTGATGTTTTTGTGATTGGACGTTGTTATCATTGGATGTTTCCATCAATGCACTTTCTTGTTAGTGGATATTGTCATCGATGATTACATTCTGGGAATGATGCTATGTGACTAAGGTTATAAGGATTTTCTATGGAATGAATCTTGTTGGTGAATTCAAAAGTACTTTGTGTATGAATATCTTGGATTGGTGTCTACAGATATATTGTTGAGTTGGTGCTCAAGTGAGGGGATTGGTATCTCCAGCATGTTTGTGTTTACAAATATTATTACAATAGGTTGGTGTTTACAAATATTGTTACAATAGGTTGGTGTGTACAAGTTCTACTAAGTTGGTTCTCACTTGAGGATATTGGTGTCTCTAGTGGGTTGGTTCCTACATAAAATTATAAAGATAATTTTTTGTGGTTTTCTCCGACAAGGGTTTCCACGTTAAACTTTGTGCATTGTGATTTGAGTTTATATCTAATTATTGTTTATCAGATAATGAATGATTTATGAATGGTCAAATAAAGTGAAAAGTATCATATATTTATTCACCCCCCCCCCCCCNAGCATAAGCTCAACATAAGGTTGAGAAAGAAATAATCCTTGATTGTGGTGTTCCTTATTGTCACCAAGACAAAGCACATAGTCTCAATTATACTAACATGAAAAATGATAAATTTTTAAGGTTGTTGATTGGCTATCTCCTTATGGTGGCTAAAATTTGAACTTATGAAATGTGGAAGGTCGAATATTTTAACAAAGAGAAGAACAAACACTTATCTTCCAATGTTCTACTACAATTACAAATGATACCTCATGAGGCTACGGATGAGCCTTAGCTGTCACAATGTGGTGGCTCAAATTCAAACATGTACAACATTCAAATTTTGAGAAAATTTTCAAGTGGATAAAGTGGAAGGATGGATAATTTCTAGAAAAGTGGATCAAGTTTTTTTTGGATATAGACATGATGCCGAATCATTCCTCTAATGGTAAAGAAGGGATGGAATATATATCTATATGTATGTCTGAATTTACAATGCAATAGTTTAAATTTTTTTTCCAACATCCTCCTCCTTACGCATCTTCCCATGTCGCCTCTTACACTAGCAAGTTCTTCCATTTGACAAGGTACTCTGTAATTGCTCGATTTCCTTATTTCAAGGATTGTTTCTGGATCTAGTATGATTTTCCCTTATTCATTAATATATGGTAAAATAGTTTGGATTGGGATCTTGTTGTCTATTACCTTCTTTAGGAAAGAAACATTAAAGACAAGATGTACACATGAATATGGAGGAAACTCCAATTTGTAAGCCATACTTCTAATCCTTTGCAAAACCTTATAGGGGCCATAATATTTGGGTGTTAATTTATTTTATTTATTTTGTTTCTTGACAGACATATTTTTATATAGTTGTATCCTCAGAAATACCCAATCCCCCACTTCAAATTCCCTTTCACTGCGATGGTGATCTGATTATTGTTTCATCTTATTTTGTTCCATAGAAAATTTGTCCTTCAATAGTTTGAGAACCTCTTGTTGTTTCCCTATGTGGTCCTCCCTTGCTTGAATATTTGCAATCCCTTCCAACGGTGATGTGATGGATGGAGGATGATATCCATAAAGTGCCAAAAATGGGGACATTTTTTTATGATGTATGAAAGTATGTGTTGTACCACCATTCAACCAAGGGAAGCCACTTGACCCATTGTGTTTGTTTATTAAATGAAAATAAACAAAAAATATCCTTCTAGACATTTATTCACAATCTCAGTTTTCCCATCAGATTGAGGATGGTAAGATGAGTTGTGAGACAATTGAGTACCAAAACAAGAAAATAATTCAGTCCAAAAATTTCCAGTGAAAATTGGATCTCTGTTACTTACAATAATCTTGGGGACTCCGTGTAGCTTTTGAATTATTTCCATTAAGGTTGTGGCTATTGTGATTTATTTAAAAGGATGAGAAAGAGAGAAAAAATGGGAATACTTTTTCAATCTATCCACTACTACCATGATGATAGTATTTCCTTCAGATTTGGGTAAACCTAAAATAAAATCCATTAAAACTTCTTCCCAACATTGACTTTGTATAGCTAGTGGTTGTAGGAGACCTTGCATATTGATTTTCTATCCCTTATTTTGTTGGTATACCACACATTTAAACACAAAAGTTTGAACGTTATTTTTAAGACATTTCCAGAAAAAATCATTCTTGATCATGTGGTACATTTTCAAGAATCCTAAATGTCCTCGTATAGGAGAAGTGTGCAATTTCAGAAGGACCTTCTATTTGAGTTGGGAATTCTTACATAAATATTGGTGATCGTGATACCATAGAAAACCATTATTCCATACAAAAGTATCTAATGAACTGGGGTCCTCTTGTAGTTGTTGAATGATATTTCATACCTCTTGATATTACTTTTATTATAACCTTTTGTTTCTTCTTCTTTTCTTGAAATGGAATCTTCCACAACATTAGGTTTTCCTTTTTTGTATATAATTTCAAATTCATAAGCTAACATCTTTGTAACCCATTTTTGTTTCTCATATGAATATAATTGTTTCTCCAAGAATTACTTCAAACTATCATGATTTTGTTTTACTTTGAAGTGTCTTCCTATTAGGTAAGGGAACCATTTCTTAATTTCATGTATTATGGCCAACATTTATTTTTCGTAATTGGGTTTGAGTAAGTTTTTTCCTTTAAGTTGGATGCTTTCAAAGGAAAGGGGAAATCCTTGTTTCATTAAAGTTGCACCAATTCCATGGCTTGAGACATCACACTCCAAAATAAATGTTTTTTTTAAGTTAGGTGTGGCCAGGACAGGAGTTGTACACATAACCTCCTTAATTTTTTCAAACGCTTTGGTTGCCACTTGAGTCCAAGATATTGTTTCCTTCTTTAATAATGTTGTTAGATGTGATTCTATTTGACCACATTTCTTGACAAGCTTGTTGTAATATCCTATCAATCCTAAGAATCCTCTAAGTTTCTTCAAGGGTTTCAGAATTGGCCATTCACTCATAGCTTTAATTTTGTTAGGGTCCACTTATACACCTTCATGAGATAAAATATGACCCAAATATTCCACTTCTCTAACCCTAAAGGCACACTTGGAATGATTTCCATAATTTTGTTTCTCTTCCAATAGTTTCAATACTCCATCACCATGTTGTACATGCTCTTCCCAATATTTGTTGTAGATTAGTATGTCATCAAAAAATACTAACACAAATTTTCTAAGGAAGGGCTTGAAAATAGAATTCATCAAGCTTTGAAATGTTGAAGATGCATTAGTAAGTCCAAATGGCATAGAGAAAAACTCATAATGACCTTCATGTGTTCTAAACTATGTTTTAGGAATGTCTTTCTACCTCGTTTTGATTTGATGATATCCCAAACAAGTATCCAACTTAGTAAAAAAAAATTCTCCATGCAATTTTTTTAACAATTCATTAATGACAGGAATATGAAACTTATCTTTCATGGTCATTTTGTTGAGTTTTATATAATCTTGACACATATTCCAAGAACCATCCTTTTTTGTAACGATCACCACTATTGGAGACAAATAACTTTGGATAGTTTTAATGATGTTGACCTCTAACATCTCTTTGATCATATGCGCAATATCACTCTTTTGTGCATGTGAATACATGTAAGGCCTAATGTTAGTTGGTACACTTCTTGGTTGAAAATGAATAACATGGTCATGATATCGAGCAAGTGGAATACCCTTAGGAATTTCTCCAAATACCATGGAATGATTGTTGATAACTATTTGTAGATCCAATGGAGTACATGACATAGATGTTTGAACATCTAGTGAGCACAAATGTGCAATTACACGATGGTGTTCCTTTTTGAGTAATTTTATCATGATATTAGATCTTATAACCTTAGAGGTGTTCCCTCAGATATCTCTAATATCAATTTCCTTTCCTTATGAGGAAAATATCATGAAAAGATATTGAAAATTAAGGGCCACTATCCCCAATGAGTGTAACCATTAGACCCCTAATACAACATTAAAACCACCAATTTGGATGGAAATCATGGGACAATCCAAACGATACTCCCCCATATTGAGATTAATATTATGAAACTTCCAAAAACAAAATTATGGTACCTCCATCTACAATCATTACTTAAAACTCTGGTGTTGTATATACAAAGAAATTGAGATCTTTTGCTAATTTGTAATTGATGAAGTTATGGGTAGTACCAGAATCAATCAACATTCTTAACTTTTTATTTTTGACATATCCTTGTATCTTGAGAATATGTCAGGTAATAATTCCATCTAATGCATGATAATATATTATTGGAGTAATATCTTCTAAATATAGATCTTTTGATGGTTCAATTTATTAACCTTATTCCTCTTCACAAACTATGTAGAATAACTTCTTCCCACTGCATTTATGACCCTTACTGTACTTGTTGTCACAATTGAAACATGGTCCCTTTTCTTCTCTTTTATCCATTTGTTAAGGTGTAAATCTTGTTGGTTGATTGAGGTTAGGATGGGGAACATGGTTCTCTCTATAGTTGTTAGAGGCCACCCTTCTACTAGTCATATTTTTTTCTACTTTTTTTTCCATACTGAAATATTTCTCTAGGGATGTAGGTTCAAAGAAACACACTTCATGTTGAATGTTGTCCTTTAGAGTTCCCATAAAGAGTTCTAACAAAATTTCCTTAGGAATGTTCTTTACCTTGAGATTGAGCTTTTGGAATTGTTGAATGTGCTTTGTAATTGGACCTTTTTCCGAAGATTTACCCATTGAATAAAAAATGTATTCCTCTTAATATCCCCATAATGTGATTTCAATTCAATGATAAAAATGGAACAAGAGATAATCAAATTATTTTTTCTCTCACAAAGCCATTGATACCAAACAAATTGATCATTTTCTAAATACAAGGATGTAATAGGTACCTTTTGTAAGCTTGGCACTTAGTGTAGATCAAAGTATTCCTACATCTAGAATATCCATGTTATATGATATTTACCATCAAACTTCCTCATATTGATGTTCAGAATGAAGTAGTTCCTTGGTGCCAAATTGAAGCCTTGTTGATGTGGATCTTGGAGTACTAAATGATCATGATTTTGAGATTCAACATTTGTGCTCTCCAAAAGAAACAAAATACTCCCTGTTATCCCTGATCTCTAGGGATAACTAGGAGATCATGTCTCGAGGCCCACAGGTCCTAGACATGGAATACCGAGAGAAGGATTGACCTGAGCATGGCCCTGGAGGGTCCATCCTTCTTCTTCTTCTCCAGACTTGTCCTGTCAGCAGCAACAACTTCCATCACCATCGGCTTGGACTTGCATCAGAGAGGACTCTTGCTCCATGAGGTAATTGGTCCAAGGTATCATGGTATGTGTCATGTTTGATCGTTATAACCTTCTTATATATGCATCAGGTTCCTTACATTTCTGATAAATGCTTGGATCTTACACTAATCCACTTGACCATTGTTGGGGGGATTAACAGGGTGACCTAGCAAGCTTATATTCATGGGTTTTGGTTAGCCACCAGGGGGTATTTGTAGAGCCATCGTCTTCTCCCACCATTCTATTATTTTACATCTTATCTCCCATACATCCATCCCATTCCCCTAGTCCGGCCATTAGGATGACCTACTTGAGGGGTTACACTTTGTCCTATGGGAAGAAGGGGCTAAAGGCCCAGGGGGTAAAAGAAGCTGCTAAAAGATAAAATCCATAGGAAATGAAACCCAGAGATGATTCGCCCAGGGATCCCTGAGAAGGCAATAAAATGCCTCTCGATAAGAAACAAAAGGGACCCTAAGAAAAATAACAAAAACAAGACCTAACCAAGAGGATGGGAGGTCTCATCACAAGCCGACCCATTATGTTCATAGGTATCTAGCAGTATGACATTGTCATTATCTGGTCACCACGCCAGGGCAATGACCTTTGGTTGCATGGCCAAGGGAAAGGGGGTCTCATCACGAGCCAGCCTTATCATTTCTACAAAAATACCGGTGGGTAACACTGTCAACTCTGGTCACCATGCCAAGGCAGTGTCCTCTGGTCAGACCTTGAAGTAAAAAAGAAAGAAAAGCAATAAATAAAGAATAAAGGCAATAAAGGGGCTTGGAAACACTGCATCCATGATGGGTATAGCTCACCTCCTACAAAGGCACCCACAAACAACACCTACCCCTAGTCTTACTATGAATGGACATCCCTGGACCATATCACTTCATGAAAATGGCTTGAATGATCTTCTGTGGAAACTTTCCTCTTCTTGTGGATATCAGCCCAATAGGTTGTCCTGTCTATTTCCTCAACTTTTTATAGTAGATCAGTGTAATGTCTTTGAGCTATTAGATGATATGTTAGGGATTTTATGCATGTATTTGATAAATTTAATGATGAAACATGATTGACATTGCTATGATCCCGAGGAATGATGAGCCCATGGAGGGCGTAGTTTTTGATGTGCAGGACCATACCCGACGGACAGGTACTAGTGGACCGGTACACATGGGGATATGATTAGCTTGAACCTCCATGGGGCTGAAGATCCCATCAGATGGTTGTTGGTATGGTAGAGACAGGACAACGTTTTGATGAGCCATTGCACGAGAAGAAAGAAGGGCGTTCCACCCAGGACACTTTGGCAGAGCCCGACCTAGGGGGTATCACCCACTGCAGATGGGACGTTATCTTTTAATGGAAAGGACGTCACCTGAGAGTGTTGGATGTTGTCTGGAGAGTGTGGCAGGGTGTTGAGATCATTTGGCATGTGTGGCATCTTGGAGGAGCCCTAGAGGGGCCAATGTTTGGTTTTTTGGATGCTGTGCTTGCCCAAAAAGGGCCAATGTCTCCCTCAGAAGGGCTTGACATCCCTCTTTTAGCTCATTTTATGACCTTTTTCTGGAAATTAATGTAAAAACAGTGTAAATCTTATTGTCAGCCTTGTCGGCTATTTTAATGACCTAAAAAATAATTAAAGGGTCATTGATTGGTATAAATAGAGGACATTGCCTCTCATTTTAGAATAACATAACTCACTCTCTTGTGAGAGATCTACTTTTAGTCTTTTGTCTTGGTATTTTTCTCTTGGAAGTGAGGCACAACTCTTGTGGAGGATTCTTCTTAGCATTTTTATGGTGTTTCTCTCATTGGAAGGTTTACAACTA
>ML804350.1:97446-108008 GCA_009831015.1 Picea engelmannii | reverse complement strand
AACAAAAACAAGACCTAACCAAGAGGATGGGAGGTCTCATCACGAGCCGGCCCATTATGTTCATAGGTATCTAGCAGTATGACATTGCCATTATCTGGTCACCACGCCGGGGTGATGACCTTTGGTTGCATGGCCAAGGAAAAGGGGGTCTCATCATGAGCCAGCCTTATCATTTCTGCAAAAATACTGGTGGGTAACACTGTCAGCTCTGGTCACCATGACAAGGTAGTGTCCTCTGGTCAGACCTTGGAGTAAAAAAGAAAGAAAAGAAATAAATAAAGAATAAAGGCAATAAAGGGGCTTGGAAAAAGTGCATCCATGACGGGTACAGCTCACCTCCTACAAAGGCACCCACAGACAACACCTACCCCTAGTCTTACTATGACTGGACATCCCTGGACCATATCACTTCATGAACATGGCTTGAATGATCTTCTGTGGAAACTTTCCTCTTCTTGTGGATATCAGCCCAATAGGTTGTCCTGTCTATTTCCTCAACTTTGTATAGTAGATCAGTGTAATTTCTTTGAGCTATTAGATGATGTGCTAGGGATTTTATGCATGTATTTGATAAATTTAATGATGAAAAATGATTGACATTGCTATGATCCTAAGGACTGATGAGCCCATGGAGGGAATAGTTTTTGATGTGCAGGACCATACCCGATGGACAAGTACCAGTGGACTGGTACACATGGGGATCTGATTATCTCGGAACTCCATGGGGCTGAAGAGCCCATCATATGGTTGTTGTGATGGAAGAGACAGGACAACGTTTTGATGAGCCATTGCACGAGAAGAAAGAAGGACGTTCCACCCATGACACTTTGATAGAGCCCGGCCTAGGGGGGATCACCCACTGCAGATGGGACGCTATCTTTTAATGGACAGGACATCACCTGAGAGAGTTGGATGTTGTCTGGAGCATGTGGCAGGGTGTTGAGGTCATTTGGCACGTGTGGCAGCTTGGAGGAGCCCTAGAAGGGCCAACATTTGGTTTTCTAGATGTTGTGCTTGCCCAAAAAGGGCCAAAGTCTCCCTCAAAAGGGCTTGACATCACTCTTTTAGCTCATTTTATGACCTTTTTCTGGAAATTAATGTAAAAATAGTGTAAATCTTATTGTCAGCCTTGTCGGCTGTTTTAATGACCTAAAATGTAATTAAAAGGTCATTGATTGGTATAAATAGAGGACGTTGCCTCTCATTTTAGAATAACATAACTCACTCTCTTGTGAGAGATCTAATTTTAGTCTTTTGTCTTGGTATTTTTCTCTTGGAAGTGAGGCGTAACTCTTGTGGAGGATTCTTCTTGGCATTTTTATGATGTTTCTCTCATTGGAAGGTTTACAACTAGGGTTTGATGAGAATTCTTCATGATTTGTAAGTGTATTTTTCATGCAAAACTTCTTGAATGAATGGTTGTAGGTTTAATCTCTTACATTTTCTATTACATTGCTATTATATTGCTTAATCTTGAAACCCTAGGTAGCAAGAAGGTCCTTGCTATATGTCCCCATGCTAGAGAAACTTGTTTTAGCCATTAATTAAGGAAGATATAGCCTAGTCGTTGCTACATTAATCATCCTTTTTCTGAGTTAGAATTTAAATATAAGTTGAAGAGAGGAGACGTCCTAGGCCTACTTGATTCTACACCTAGGGTTTTAACCTTCTAGGGTTTGAAGAGCCTTGCTCCCGCAACACTTTTCTCCCTTAGACTTGTGTTTTATAGCTATCCGTTTTGCCAAGAATATTTAAAGAAAGAGGAAGGAGCATGAGGCCTTGCTTAAGCAACATTAGAATGAGCCTCCTTCCCTTAAGGTTTTGATTCTAGGGCCCTGCCATTGCAGCACCATAGAACCTAACTCTCTAGTCTTTAGATTTTGATCGTCCTGAGATCTTGCCCTTACTTTTGACTCCATAATACCCTAAGGCACTGGTTTTTCTCTCCAACGTTGAGCTTGTTGTGAAAAAAACAATCTTTCAAAACTCTCAAATCTAAAACCCTAACTAACCCTAATGTCTTCTAACATAACAGAAAATGATGACGTCATGCCTTTATTAAGCTTTTGTTGATAGAAGATACTGTGGCTTGGTTATCCAACGATAGACATTGATATATTGGTAATTTTCATTGGCTAATTTGCAAAATGTTGGCATTCTTTGTCTATTACACTAACCCTAAAAGAAGCTAACGTCACCTTTAGGATATTGACGCAACAACTTATTATATATGAGCAATTAATGATATTTAATGCATTGATTAATTCAAAGATTGATTATTTTCATTAAATGCTATATCATTCTGGTATTTATTGACAAGTAACTTTATATCACCATTGTCATTATTTCAAACATTGACTTCGTCAATATTTACTGCTATATATGTGCTCATATACATTAAAATTTAGATAGTCATTGATCTATGAAGTACTAACCATTATTGCATGTATTAGTTTCATTGTTGTCTTGTCTCACAAGCAGGTGCCTTCCCTGTGGTTATTCTTCATTTGACTATCTTCCTGGCGGTAATCTGTGAAGGGGAAACTAACCTTAAGCCTTTGAGCCTTTTCCTTTCAAAACCCCAGATTGCCAGGGACGTCTCCCTTGGGCTTAGCCACCCTAAATAGAAAGGACCTCCCCATTGTGGTGACATTGGGTGGGGTAGGTCCCTGTTTCGCCAGTTTGACCCTTATCCTTCAGCTACTTGACCTAAACTACAAACTGAGCGATAACACTCCCCATATGTGATTGAGTCTCAATAATATTTTTGTCCGTATTTTCATGATTTCCATCGATCTTGTTATATCCTTTAGGGAATTCCTCATATAGGGTGTTTCATAACACATCATACATGGATTTTTTCAATTTTTCCATCTTCTTTTCCATATGTTCCCAATTTTCATTGATCCTCTTTGCCATATGTTCCTAATTTTCATTCATCCTATTTTCCACATGTTCTCGATTTCCATTCATCCTCTTTACAAAATGTTCCCAATTTTCATTCATTTCATTTTTAAGGTATTCTTGAGAATGTGATAAATCCACCGGTTTCAACATACTGGCACTCATTTCATCAACTTGGTTCTTTAATTGTGTTAGCATGTTTTCTAAGTATTCACTTTCTTCGGATGTCATGTGTGATTTTTTATGAGGAGTACTAGTATTATTTCTAGTAGAACCCTTTACCATGTGAGAAAATAGCAATGCTCCTATTTTTCCTCTTTATCACAAATTTTGAATCACCAAAAATAGACCTTTCGATAAAAAATTATGTCAATTGTAAGTTATGTACCTTTGAAACCCTTAGTTTGGATTATGTCTAGATGGATGACCTTTTTCCTTATATATATATATATATATATAAATGAACTTTGAAACATTATGAATATAAAATTTCTGCATGTAGTACTATGATATGAATTCTTAAACTCCTGGAAATTTCACAGTTAAACCTCCACTAATAAAAAGTTATAGAAAAAAATACCAAAATGACTTGTTTAAAACTAATTTTAGGATTAGAAAAAATCCCCAAATTCCATAAGATATATATCACAAATTAGAATGGTGCGAGTTCTAAATTTTTTTCCATGGATAAAATGTTATGTATCCTTAGGATTTTTAAAATGTTAAGAGCCTGAAACTTCACCAAATTGGTTTTATAGTGAAAATAAAAAGATGACTTTTTTGAGACTAATTTCAAGACTAGTCACAAGCCCTAACTTCCACATAATATATATCCAAAAATGTGATGAAAAAAAACCTAAAATTTGGACCAGATGTAATTCTTTGTCTCCTCACTATAAAAAAAAATTCAATGTCTAAAATAGCCCAAAAAAAAAGTTATAGAGAAAATTCCAAGGTGTCTTGTTTAAAACTAAATTTAGGATGATTCAAAAACCCTATCTTCCATAGGCTATATCTATGAAAGTATAATGACCCATAACCTAAAACTTTTACCATAGGTACTTTGATATGTCTCCTAAGTAACCTCCAAATGTAGCTATCTAAATCATCCTAGAAAAGTGTTATAGTGAAAATTCCAAGATGACTCGCTTGACACAACAAAACCCTAGGATCGATTCTCTTGATACCAGATGTTATGAACCAATGCATTGAGAATGATAAAAAATCAATGAATAGCAGCCCACTTCGAGGGGGAAACCTCCTTTACAATATATTTGATCTACAAAATATCTTGAATATTTGACTAGAACAATTTGTCACAACATATCTGATAAATGAACTGAAATCTACACTATGAAAGTTTAATTCCTCTAGATTCTAGAATATTTGTTTATTGATTTTCTTCTTATGCATGAAACAGATAAAATTTGGACAATAGATAAAAATAAAAAATACAATTATATGCCATCCTCAAGATAACGCAAATATTTTCTCTGGGAAACCCTTACGAGAGAAAACCCAACTAGAAGGTAAAGTTGTGCTGCTCTCTTTTCTCTTGTATGGAAACAATGAAAGTACAAAGGAGAAGGCACTCTCTATTGAATTACTTGAGACTTGTGACATGTTAGGATGCTACAGAAAATTAACCCTCTCTATTATTCTCTCTAATTTTTCACTCCCAGTTGTTATACTCTATTATGGAACAAAACACAATAACATAGAATTGAACCCCTTGTCCTCCTAGTGGCTTGGTATTTAACATAGCCTGATAGCCATATAGGGGTAGGTTTTTTACTTCCTCAACCATCAATTGTGGTATGGTTTTGAAACTTCTATAATATTCCTGAAATTCCTCACGTGGCTAGCTCCATATGCATGAGTAATGGGGGTTGACGTGGCATCCTCTCATACCATGGTGGTCAACACAATAGGTCAACTTGTGAGAGGAATAACTTTTTCATATGAACATCATTTAATGGCTTAAAATGTCTCTGGAAGGTCCCATACCCCAATTTTTCAAACTGAGACCTACCACTAAAATGACCTTGCAAGTTGATTCTTCCATTGTTTTCCACTTTGAAAGCATCGAAATAGATGAAAAATAATATAATGACAATCTGGATTAATATTCAATATACATGATGAGATTTGATGAGATAAGATGATACTAACACTAGGTATCCTTGGTATATATAGGAGAGAAAGGCTGCAATGAAGGGTTCTATCCTACATACACATATAAAACTAGAAATGTTATAATTCAATATCTAGTGATTAATAAGGAGTTTTATACATAACATGGATCTTTGTCTAAGGATTAACAGTATTAGGGAATTTGTTTTGTGTGCAAGTGAGCTAACAACTTAGATATACTAATACCAAAAAAAAATATTCTTAATTTGAATTTATCCTATGATAATAGTTATTTAACTAGGTTAGTCCCAAAGTAAATATTAAATTCCCTAAAGTTGTCATCTCTAATTCAAAAAAAATATATGTAAGTATTTTTACCCCCAACCTAGGGGTAACTAAGGAGATTATGTCTCGAGACCCACAGGTTGAAGACATGGAGTGCCAAGAGACAAATGGAAAGACCATAGCCTCAGAGGGCCCTTATTTTTATTTGATGCATTCTACACATCACTGGTAGCAGCAACATCCACCACACTGGCCTAGTCCCAAAAGGAAATGAGTCTTGTTCCATGAGTTAATGAGTCCAGGTATAATGGTAAGTGTAACTCTAATATTTGAAGAATTTGAACATGTTCCAAAATATCTTTCTTGATTACAAAACATTTTCTTGGAATTTGTACTCTTTTCCTTATATGTGTCATTTTGTTCTAGTAAGTTGGTCACCCTCGGGAATAGGGTTCTACTAGGGGGTTCCTTGAAGAGTCATCATCCATTCCCAATCATACTTATCACCTTCCATAATTATTTACCTCCGTCTCCTTATATTTTGGAATTTTTGGGTGTACTGACCCAAGAAGGGACTGTACCTCATTTCATGGGAAGTAGGGGCTAAATTCCTAGAGGGGAAAATGGATAGCAAAAGATAAAATCCAAATCATGAACCTTCCAGATGCCTACCCAAGAGGTCTTGAGAAACAATTAAGAATTATCTCTTAAAAGAATAAGACCTACAAAAGCATAAGATCACATATATATATATATATGTCCCACTTGTTGAGGGATCTACACAAGTGTGTTATAAGCTAGACTATACCCCCATGGCACTCTATTTAACTCACCCTTGAAGTGAATTTTTGGTACTAGCCCCAAGATAATTGATTAACCCATAGGAAGTACCGAGTGTCTGCACCTTAATTAATTAATGGAAAATAAATGGGCTAGGAAAAAGAATGCATTGAAAACGAAGGTGCAAGACACCCTCTACAAAGGCGCCCATAAATGAGACAATACAAACCGTTGTATGTCATGAACCCCATGCTTAAAATTTTATCTCACTTCACTTCACACCCACACATGACTTAGATAGGTTTCTCTCGAGAAACACCTTGGACTTGAGAAATGATTGACCCAATAGGATTCCTTGACAATCCTCCCACACCTAAATTTGACAAATTGTATAACATCTTTGAGAATTTGTTTAGTTTGAAAAGGGGCCTTTGATGCACAGGTTCAGGTGTTTTGAATATGATATGTGTTTTATTTGGCATGATATTATGACTCATGGATCCTTGGAGGGCGTACATGTTTTTCTTTGCAGGAACTTGCCCGGTGGACAGGTATTCATGAGGAGATAATTATTTTGAAACTTCATGAGGGCTTGAATCCCAATGATGGATGTAGACACCCCATGCTTGGGGAAATATCATGATGACTAGTTGCAAAATGAAATAAAAGGATGTTTCCCTTGGAGGCACTCTGATATGACCTTAGGATAGATTTTCACCTCCTCCCACTTGGATGTTGGCCTTTGGAGGACCAAAGGACACTTCCTAGCCTATGATGTCACCTAGGATCAAGGTTTGACTTGATGGAGGACGTCCTTGAATATGATGTTGGCAAGTGTGGACAGGGGTCAGGTCCTTTAGAGGCCTAACGCCATGCCTCTCCATATCAATGTCTCCTTGAGGAGGCCTAACATCACCCTAGGAGGGATGACATCACCCTCTTTAGGGTATTTTTTTAAAGAATTGATTTTATTTTTTATTTTAATGAGAAAATTAACATGTAGGCTCAAAACTGTGAAACGACAAAATGTTGGGTAATTAAGACAGGATTTTCCATATAAATATGGTTGGCTAAATTCATTTTTTCATCATAACTCTCCTCACTTGGAGAAAGGACTAAAACTTTCTCCCTCTAAGGTTTATTAGCTGAAATTTTAAGGTGCACTTGCTTGGAGGACTTGTTTGGATGCATTTTGGATCATTTCTTGGTGGAATTTTGGAAAATCTAGGGTTTATATGCTTGATTATTCTTGGTGATGTAAGTAAATATAAAATTTCCATTTCATGTTAAATTTTTATGGTATGTTTACTTATTCATATTGAAGATTATGAAATTTCTTTCTTGAAACCCTAGGATTAAGAAACAAAAGGTGTTTTTTTCTTGCTCTTTATTTTGCTAAGTTTTGCTTAAGAAGATATTGTCTAGACAAACTTCTAGATCTCTAAAGTTCTAGCACTTTAGAATCTTTTTCTAGTTCTTGTTGCATAGAATATATTTCAAGAGTCTAAGAAGAAGATAAATTTCTAGGGCCGAGAAGTGCCTACACCCTAGTTGAATTTTCTCTCTAAGGCTTGGCACTCGAGGAATTAAGGTGCTATTCCTAAAGCTTCCACCTTTTAATCTATTAGACACATATAATCATTGTTATTTCTAAAATTTATTGTGTTGATATAATTGAATCCATAATCCATAAAAAGAACTAGTTATCACTTCTCTCTTGTTGAAGGATTTATCAAACACTCAAACACTATTCTCCTAAGCTTTTACTAACTATCTCTAACCCTAGTTTATCCTAGATTACTAATATACTTGTTGTTGTTGCAAAACATTGCTACAACCATACTAACTGCTGCAATTTTTTGCATACACTAAGATAAATCATAACTAACTTACTCAAAACTTGCTTGTGACAATTGTTAAAGAATCTACTTGATATATGCTCAATTTTCACTGTCTTTTCTAGAAATTATGAGCAGTAATTCTTGTGGCTATTACAATTTACTTTTAGTTGTTATAAATCACCATCTAACAATAATTTATCGTCATCCATCATATAATTGAATTGTCTATCGTCTTTGGATGATTTACTATCATTTTTTGTACATGAAATTGCCATATATATGCTTTGTTGTTCTTGTTCCGAGAAGGTACACAAATTGCACTTCCTTGCATCAACTTATTAGATGTAGACTTTGTTGAATTTGGTGATCAGTGAGAGGGGGGTATTTCTTAACACAACATTATTCTACCCAGCCCTTTAGGCCACCAGGGACACCTCCCTTGGGGTATACTTTCTTCTACTCCTAAAAGTGGGGATTTCCTATTGAGGTGACAGTGATAGGATATCTTGTTTGTTACACCAATCTCCCTTACTTGTCTTTGGATTTGGACAAGTAAATATAGTGAAATAATAGGTATGAATTCCTTATATCCACTACAACAAGGCTGCTAATATGAACCATTTAACACTTGAGAATTGCAACACACATAGGACAAATATGTCAAAACTATCCATACTCCCACTCTCTTAGATAAGAACACCTACCACCAATGTCATAATTGATAGTATGTTTCCTAGAGAATAGGACCAAACAAAGTAGTTTTATAGATCATAACTACACATTTATGTAATGATCAAAAGTTTCTCAAAAAAAGAAAATAACTAGGAAAATGTAAGAATGCAAAATTGGAATCTCAACCACTTTTTGAGTGCCCTGACTCATTGACATAAGCCAATTAAGTGGCTATGGATCGTCTAATATTTTATGTGTCCCATTGATATTGTTGGACAAGCAGTTTTGGGATACAATTTTGGTAAAAATCCTAAGTATAGAGGAAGTGTGCAACATAGGTGCGCAGGAGAAGAAGGAAGACTAGGGAGTGCACATTTGAGGTGCATCCAGGAGGATGGTGAGTAGTTGAGGTTCATCTAGAAGTACATTGCATAGTAAGAAGAATAAAATTAGAGAGAAGTATAAATAAGATAAACAAATAAAGAAGAGAAGAAAGCGGGAGAAGAAAGCATGAGAAAAGGAAGGAGGACAACTCGACATGCTAAATATGAAAGGACACTCAAAAGAAAGAATAACAACAATTCAAAGTCCAAAAGTAGCACGCAGATGAAAAATCAAGTGAAAGTAGCCAAACAACCAGCTAATTGGAGTAGGCATGCACTGTAATAGGATTTTTGGGAGGAACCAAGTAGGATTTTAAGCCCTAGATTGTATGTATAAATATTTAATGCATTGGAAGAATAGGGGTTCTTTGGTTGTTATTCTTCTGGTTCCTCTTCATGTATGTTATTCTCTGTATGGTTATTCTCGGGAAGTAGTGTGGAGTCTGTTCCAAACTTTTGAGAGCTCCTATCTGTAAGAAGGCTGATAACATAGGCTAAGAAAGGAGAGAATCAATGTCTAAATGTAAGATATGATGTAGAGAGAGAGAGAGATTTGTATTGTAGAGTGGCTAGGCTAGTAGAAGAGAAAAATAATCATGATTTATCTTTGTAATCACAGTGTGCAAGCCTGAAGCAATTACCAAATACATAATAAAGAAGCCACTCGTTGTGGACATAGCCCAAAGTTGGGTGAACCACATTAAATCTTGTGTCAAATGTCTTTTATGTGATTGTTTATGAATTATATTTAGATGCAGATTAGGTTAGATATGTTGTATGCATAATCATTGCGCAATAATCATGACTGTTATAGTAATGGGTTATGTGGTAAACTAGAATCTAATGATAGTAAGAATCTAAAATCACTAAGTGGTTAATAAAGAACAAGGATAGAGTAATGTGCACATAACCGATAAATAAAGGATGAACAAAATGGTCACCTCCCATTCCCTCACTATTGCACAAACCTGGTTCTTATAGTCCCAATAGATACCTTGAGTGAGACTTCATTTGTGTAAGCAGGTGATGTCGAAATGGCCGGTGTCTGTTGGGTTTTTTTGGTCAAATATAACTTGAACCTAGGAACATACAAACTGCACGCAGAACCAAAAAAGATCCCTCTACTCTTCCTCTAATCCTCAATCTGAATATCATATAAAGGAGGCATCTTATAGTCCTTATATTGATTTGTATCCTCCTTAAACCCTCTAACCCCTAATGTAACATGAATATATGTCCAATCTTGTTTCAACGAGGCCTACTTTTAGGATGCACCAAAATGAAAATTCAAATCCACCTCTCAACCCAATAAATCTTTGGAAAAATGCCAAATACAATTATGAATGGTCATAGGAATTGAAAGTTCAGAAGAATCTGGGCCAATTGGCTACACAAGGTATGATCTACCTGGGATTTAACAATGAAATATGTAGTTTGATCCTTAAATAATGGAGGATGCCTAATTAAATCATCTCCCCCACTTAGAAACCTTAATACAAGGAGAAAACAAAAAGGATATTTAGTAACATCACAATATATATATATATATATATATATATATATA
>ML804350.1:0-56257 GCA_009831015.1 Picea engelmannii | reverse complement strand
AGAGAGAGAGAGAGAGAGAGAGAGAGAGAGAGAGAGAGAGAGAGAGAGAGATACCATGTTTGATAGAGAGGCTGTGAGAGTGTAAGCATGAGAAAGATAGAGAGTGAGTGAGCAATCATGAGAGAGAGGAGTGAGTGTGGGAGAGAGAGAGAGAGAGAGGGAGGGATTATTATCAATATTCCATGTCAACAGATGTTTCTAAACATCCATCATGGTATCAATCTATCTATAGAATACCTGCACTATTTCATATAATATTCTTTGGTGAACATTCAGTTTGTCTTGAATTATAAAATAATTATTTACAAATCTTGAAGGAACAAACTAACTAGAGAAATAATAGTTCACTTTGTTATCCAACTTCATGATTGTCTCTTGTTGTATCTTTTTTATTGAGAGAAAATATGTAAACATATATAAATTCTTCTCCAAATATGATCCTTATAAAATCTAGGGCCTTTAATCCAATATCGTTGAAATTTAAGACCATTGCTTGAAAATTTAATACATCCTCCTTGTCAACTACACATTTCTTTCTCTTATGGGTTTTCTTTACAATCTATTTGGTATTTTGAATGAATGTATGACTATATAGGTCAGCCACATCATTAGGCATGGAAACATGAACATCACCTCTATTTATCATTTTGGATGATCCTACAACTCCAAATATTTGAGGTGTGTATACTTATCTGCTCATCTTGACCCTTGGCATTATAGTCTCTCCTGTTGATTCCTTTTTATATGTTCATCCCTCCTTTCCATTGTACCCTTCACCTAGAATTTACTTATATCTGTAATGTTCCTGAGCCAAATTGTTTTCTCAAAACACTAATTGTTTACTGTTTGTTATGTTTGTTCATTTGTTTGCAGGTGTATCCATAAAGATGTGCATTTGGATTATTCAATGTTGTTTGACCAATAGATATGAAGCATACAATCATAAAAAATACAAGAGATATAAGAACACCAGTAGATAATCAACAATGTCAGATTTGACCTTTATTTATATAGTAAGGGGATCCTGTATACAAGAGATCCATGGATCTGGAAGAAAGCCCCAATAATATCAAAATGGGCTACCGACCGATACAATAAGAAGAACAATAAAAATATAATGCCTCCCAAAGGTTGTATGATAAGGGATCCAAGAATCCAAAGGCCAACAACAAGCAAGCTCTGACTAAAGATAGGATAACCTCATCAATATACTAAAGAACCTCTCCAACTAGCTGAGTTGTGCCCTGCTCTGGATGTTGCCAAACCCTCAAGTTTCGTCCCTCCCTTTCCTGACCTCCAAATCCCACCAAAATTCTACAACATGTAGATCAGGATGATATAAACCTTCGTACCAGACTCATTTTCCGGATTTGATGGATTTGTTTCTAGCCGAACACGGATAGATTGGTCGGCCCTAACAAATTCATTGTATGAAAATCAAAGTCAACGAGCTACCTAAGCATCTCTTCAATTTGCATATCTAAGTCTCGGGCTAGACCCAAGTCTCAAGTTGATCTGAGAAGTGTTGCTCCTCTAACTAGGCAATCCCTAAACTAGATTGTGCCCCCCCCCCTCAATTTATAAAGCCAAGTAAGGTACGTTCCCCCCTCTAAGAGCCTCCAAATACCCCCAAAATCTACCAGAACATAGATCGGGAAAATTCTACCAAGATGGTGAAGTATCAAGCCAATCTATGAAGATATAAGCCACCAATCATTGAAAACCACTTTCTGCAATGCACCTTCCTTCTCTACAATTTGTGCCAAGATCACATAAATAAAATTCAAGGATAAACTCCTTCAAGATAGACCAAGAATGATGCATGAGACCCTACGAAGAGAGCCCAACTGTTACTTTTCCAAAATACCTCCTCCTTTCTCCATATTGAACCAATATGTCTAATATGGTGTGCCCCCTTAGCTGGAAACCCTCCTGGACTGTGCCCTAGCCTGACATATGCCTATAGAACCAACCTGCAATACTGTAGAATGGTGTGGGAGGATTATTTCACCTCTAGGACCAAGCCTGGATCAAGAAAGGTGGGATCTTTCACCATTGAGTTGATATCTAGGGTTTTAGATTCAAAACCCTAAAAATTGATTGTGCTCAAGACCTTCAATGAAAATAAGATAATAATCCAGAATGAATAAGGAGTGTTCCCTGCCCTTTCCTTTATATCTCCAATCTATTCCTCCATTGAGTTAGTTTACCCCTAGGGTTAACTCTTAACCTAACTCATCTTTTATTTTTGTTCATTGAGTTACCCTTTTTCCTCAAGGTCAACTTAACTTTAGAATATTATGTTTTCTGATTGACCTTGTCCCGAATATTCCTGAGACTATAGTCTAGTGGGGAAAGATAGACTACTAAGTCTCTCCAACCCTCTTCATCAAGAGGTGGGGGACATTATAGTCTCCTTTCCTAGAAATTGCTTTCCCACAAGAAATTTTGAACCTGTCTCCTGGATCAATTGCTCCCCTTCCCATGTGGCATCCTCCATAGTTAGATTATTCCACTTAACCAAATATTCTCCGATGATTCTTTTCCTTAGATTTCTCTCCCTGACCTCAAGTATCTCCTCTAGTATCAATATCAATTGTCCTTCTTCATCAGTGGGTGGAAATTCCTCGATAGGAGTGATATGCTTAGCGATGGCCCTCTTCAAACACAAAACATGAAAGGCATTATGTATTTTTCTGCCCTGTGTTAGATCCAACTCATATTCCATGGCTCCTACCCTCCTGTTGACTCTGTATGGAACAAATAAATGAGGTTGGGGCTTCTCGGCTCCACTTCTCTTAATGGATGCTTTTCTGCATGGTTGGAGTCTCAAATAAACCAAGTCATTGACCTAAAAGGTGCACTCAACTCTGTGTTTGTCTTCCTATACCTTCTGTTGATTTTGTGCCCTTTGTAGGTGATCCTTCAATTCTATGAGGATGTCCTAACTCTAGTGAATCCAGTCCTGCACCATGGGATCCCTACTGTCACCGAAGGAAATATCTACAAATGATAGAGAGTCATAGTTGTACAAGGCCCTAAATGGTGGCATACTAATGGACATATGATGAGTGGTGTTGTAACAATATTCCCCCAAGTGAAGCCATTTGACCCATGATTTTTGTTGTCCCGCCACATAATTCCTAAGGTAGCCTTCAACCCATTTTTTAACTATCTTCGTCTATCCATTCGTCTATGGGTGATAACTGGTACTAGTTGTTAGGGTCGTACCTACTAGCCTAAAGAGATCCTTCCAGAAATTTCTCATGAATTGGATATCCCTGTCACTCACTATGGTTTTGGGCATCCCATGCAATCTGAAAACTTCCCTGAAGAATAGGTCTGCAACATGTTATCACACAGTTTGTAGTTTGGGTCAAGTAGCTAAAGGATAAGGGTCAAACTGGTGAAACAGGAACCTTCCCCACCCAATGTCACCACAATGGGGAGGTTCTTTCTATTTAGGGAGGTTAGCCCAGGGGAGACATCCCCGACAACCTGGGGTTTTGAAGAGGCTAAGATATAAGATCAGAGTTAAAGTATCCCCCTCACAGGTTACCACCAAAATCAGAAGGTCTGGCTAATCAACCAATAATGAAGTATAGTCCCAAATGAGAACACCTGCCCGTAACAAAGCAACAATAGAAAAATATGTATGCATGCTATATACAAAGGTTTAGCACTTCATATGACCATTTGATATAATTTAAGCAATGTAAAGCAATAGATATTGATGAGGTCAATGTTTTGTTAATTATCTATGGAAAGAGCATTAATTCATCAATAACTATCAAGATGACAAAGCCAACAATATATTCAATCAACACATCAATCAATAAATGCTTCAGATCATCACTCAATTGCTTATAAAAGTCAAAAGCTAGCTGTGTCAAAAATAACAAACTATGACGTCAGCCTTAGTTAGGGTTATGGTTATTTAGTTAGGGTTTCAAGATTTAGGGTTTAAAGAGTTGTTTTGTACAATAAAGCTTCAATGTTGGAGATCAAATCAATGCCTTAGGGTATATGGAGTCAAAAATAAGGGCACAAGGTCTCGGAAGGATGATAACTCGGAGACTAGAAGGTAGGGTTCTATGGTGCTGCAAAGGTAGGGCCCTAGAATCAAAACCCTAGGGGAAAGAGGCTCACTTCAGTGTTGCTTAAGAAAGGCCTCGTGCTCTTTCCTCCTTCTCTAAATTGACTTGGAAAAATGGCTAGCTTAAAGCATAAATCTAAGGGAGAAAGTGTTGCAATGATAAGGATTTCAAACCCTAGAAGGTGAAACCCTAGGTGTAGGCAATCTAGGCCTAGGACGTCTCCTCTTTTCAACTTATAGACTTCAACGCTAGCTCAGAAGAAAGAAAACAAGTGTAGCAATGGCCAGGCTCTATCTCTTTTCTTCAATGGCTGAAAAATATTTCTCAACAAGGGGACATGTAACAATAACCTACTTGTGTGCTTGTTACCTAGGGTTTTAAATCAACAATACAATAAGTAAATGCAAGAAATTATACCTACAACCATTCATTTAATAAGTTTTGCAAGAAAATTCACTTACATGTCATGAAGAAAAGCACAAGCAAACCCTAGTTGTAAACTTTCCTTGAGAGAAATGCCATAAATGCCAAAAATATCCTTCCAATAGCAAGTGCGCCTCACTTAAGACAACAAAACTACCCTAGTAGGGCGCAAAAATCAGATCTCACAAGAGAGTGAGTTGTGTTATGTTCAAAATGAGGGAAAACATCCTCAATTTATATCATCCAATGACCTTTAATTTAAAAATTAGGTCATTAAAACAGCCGACAAGGCTGACTACTAAAAATCACACTGTTTTTACATTGACTGCTAAGTAAAAGACATAAATGAGCAAAAGGTGGGACGTCAAGCCCCTCTGAGGGAGACGTTGGCCCTTTTGGGGCTAGTCCAACATCCAGAAGTCAGACGTTAGCCCTTTTAGGGCTCCTCCAAGCTGCCACACATGCCAAAAATCCCATCAAACTACCACACGCTCAAGATGACATCCAAGTCTCCTAGGTGACGTCCTGTCCATCAAGAGGAAAACGTTCCATCTGAAGTGGGTCAACCCCCCTAGGCTAGGCTCAGCCAAAGTGTCCTGGGTGGAACGTCCTTCTTCTTCTCATGTGCAAAGGCTCATCATATCACAGTCCTGTCTCTGCCCCTGATGGGGTCCCAACAACCATTTGATGGGCTCTTCAGCTCCATGGAGGTTCGAGCTAATCATCTCCCCATGTGTACCGGTCCACTGGTACCTGTCCGTCGGGCATGGTCTTGCACATCAAAAAAATTTCCCTCCATGGGCTCATTATTCCTCAGGATCATAGCAATGTCAATCATATTTCATCATTAACTTTATCAAATGCATGCATAAGACCCCTAGCATATCATATAATAGCTCAAAGACATTATACTGACCTACAATACAAAGCCGAAGAAAAGACAAAGTGCCCTGTTGGGCTAGCATCCATAAGAAGAGGAAAGTTTCCAAAGGATATCATTCAAGCCATGTAATACGAGGTGGTATGGTCTAAGGATATCCAGACACAGTGAAAACCAGGGGTAGGTATTATCAGTGGGTGCCTTTGTGGGAGGCGAGTTGTACCTGTCATGGATGCATTTCTTTCCAAGCCCTTTATTGCCTTTATTATTTCTTTTATTTATTACTTTTTCTTTCTTTTTGCTTCAAGTTATGACCAGAGGACACTGCCTTGGCATGGTGACCAGAGCTGACAGTGTTACCCACAAGTATTTTCGCATAAATGATAAGGTTGGCTTGTGATGAGACCCCATTTCCCTTAGCCATGCAACCAAGGGTCACTGCCCTAGCGTGGTGACCAGATAATGACAATGTCATACCGCTAGATACCTATGAACATAATGGTCCGACTCGTGATGAGACCTCCCATCCTCTTGGCTAGGTCTTGTTTTATTATTTTTCTTCGGGTCCCTTTTGTTTCTTATCGAGAGTCTTTTTATTGCCTTCTCGGGGATCCCTGGGCGAGGCATCTATAGGTTTTATTTCCTATGGATTTTATCTTTTACCAACTGCTTTTACCTCCTGGGCCTTTAGCCCCTTCTTCCCACAGAATAAAGTGTAACCCCTCAAATAGGTCATCCTAATGCCCAGACTAGGGGAATGGGATAGATGAATGGCAGATAAGATGTAAAAAGATAATATGGTGGGAGCGGACGATGACTCTTCAAATCCCCCCTGGTGGCTAACCAAAACCTATGGATACAAGTTTGCCAGGGCACCCTGTTAATCCCCTCAACCATGGTCAAGTGGGTTAGTGTAAGATCCAAGCAGTTGTCAGAAATGTAAGGAACCTGATGCATACATCTGAAAGTTATAATGATCAAACATGACACATACCATGATACCTGGACCAATTACCTCATGGAGAAAGAGTCTTCTCTGATGCAAGTCCAAGCCGATGGTGATGGATGTTGTTTCTACTGACAAGATAGGTCTGATGAAGAAGAAGAAGGATGGGCCCTCTAGGGCCATGCTCAGCTCAATCCTGCTCTCGGTACTCCATGTCTAGGACCTGTGGGCCTTGAGACATGATCTCCTAGTTATCCCATGAAATCAGGGATAACACAACCTATGCTGCACTAAAATCTGTGGAAATGGAAAAAAAGTGTGCAAACTTCGTCAACCTGTCCACTACTACAAAAATGCAGTCCTTTCCCTGAATCTTGGGCAACCCTGTGATGAAATCCATGGATATTTTCTCCCACCTATTCTTTGGAATGGGAAGTGGTTGTATTAATCTTGTTGGGTGAGTGTTTTCATCTTTGTTGGCCTGGAAAGTGTTGCACTCCTTTATGTGGCTCATCACATCTTCCTTTAAACTCTTCCAAGAAAACCTCTCCCATACCTATATGTACGTCTTGACGAACCCTTGGTGCCCTGCCACCCATGAATCATGGCATGCCTTTAACACCTTGGACTTGAAGAATAATTCAGGAACCAATAAAATTCAACCCTTGTATTAAATGATATCATCCATAATCCGGAAATTGTCATCTAGCACCTGTCCATCCATCAATTCACAAGAAAAAAATTTCTTTGAATATTCCACCAAGAGGTGGGCCTGTGGAAAATTTGATGGCATCCATCTCTCTCATGGGTTTAAGTTGTAAGTAGGTATCCATCTTTTTCACCCATGCTTGTGTTGTCACCTTAGCATATCCATCAAAATAAGGGATTTATATTTTGCCTTCTCTACGCTCATGTTCATAGTTGGTTCTTTGATACTGTTTCAGTTTTCCCCAAAATTTTATCCCACAATATTGATCTAGCATGACTTGCCTTTGGAACCCTGCACTTAAGGCATGATATTCCCTGGCATACTACTCAAAATTATCCTCAATCTCATCCTCATAATTGTGTTATGGCTAAGTATCCAAGAGTGTGGGTAGATAGGGCCAAGGGGTAGTCCTACTGTATGTTTGTGCCTGGGGTACACCTCCTCCATAGCTCTACCCCTCAGTGTGATAATGGGGTTTCTTCTCTTGTTGAGGTCTAGCCCCTCCATGATATCCACTAGCCTCTCTATTGGAATATATTTCTAGACCCTTCCCTGCATGAGTCATCTGCATGAGGAGTTGTGACAACCTCTCCTGACTTTCATTTACCTTTCTCAGTGTCTCTGTCATTTCCACCTATCCCCTGCATACAGTTTCATGGTTCTCCTATACATGATGCAAAAGGGTGATCTGTGTCATGTTTATGGAGTGTTGCAACTCCTTAGCGAACCCTGCTAGAATATGTGGCTCATTGTCTAATCCTTCCATTTAGGCCTCTATGTCACATGTCTGCTTCATGTGTCTTCCCATGTAAATTCCACTGAACTTTTGCATGTGCTAACCCTCACTAGCTGGGAGGATCAATGCTCTGATACCACTGTAATGTTCCTAAGCCAAATGTTTTTCTCAGAACACTAATTGTTTATTGTTTGTTATGTTTGTTCATGTGTTTGTAGGTGTATCCATAAATATGTGCATTTGGATTATTCAATGTCGTTTGAACAATAGATATGAAGCATACAATCATAAACAAGACAAGAGATATAAGAACATCGATAGAGAATCAACAATCTCAAATATGACCTTTATTTAGATAGTAAGAGGATCCCATATACAAGAGATCCACAAATCTGGAAGAAAGCCCCAATAATATCAAAATGGGCTGCCAGCCGATACAATAAGAAGAACAATAAAAATATAATGCCTCCCAAAGGCTATATGAGAAGGGACCAAAGCCTACAAAGGCCACCATCAAGCAAGATTTGACTGAAGATAGGAGAACCTCGTCAATATACTACAAAAACTCTCCAACTAGTTGAGTTGCACCCTACTCTGGATGCTACCAAACCCTCAAGTTTCGGCCCTCCCTTTCCTGACCTCCAAATCCCACCAAACTTCTCCGACATGTAGATCGGGATGATAGAAACCTCCAGGCCAAGTCTCAAGCTGATCTGAGAAGTGTTTCTCCTCCAACTAGGAAATACCTAAACTGGATTGTGCCCCCCCCTGGATTGATAAAGTCAAGGAAGGTATGTTCCCCCCCTCTAGGAGCTTCCAAATACCACCAAACTCTACCAGAATATAGATCGGGCCTGTTATCACACAGTTTGTAGAAAGGATAAAATCTTGAGGTTTGAAGGTAAAACTAGCATAACAGGAACCAATCCCACCCAATGTCACCACAATGGGATGGTTATCTCTCTTTAGGGAGGTGAGGCCCAGGGGAGACGTCCCCAGTGACCTAGGGTTTTGAAAATGCAAGAGGATTAAAAGACAAGGATAGATTCCCCCCTCACAAGTCACCACCAAGCCTATAGTCCCAACTAAACAACCAATAATAAAGTAAAACCCCCAAAGATATACCTGCCCGAGACAAAGAAACCACAAAACGATATATGCAAGCTAATTCAATGGGTTAGTACTTCATATAAATGGATGACTATTTGATGAACACATAAGCAATAAAAATTGTCACTTCACCAATAAATACTGGAACAATATGGAATTCAAAGTAATAAATCAACACTTCATTTAATTTATTCCCTTAATCATGATTTAATTACTTATAAAACAAAATGTTTGTTGCACAAAGGTGTTAATAGCAGGGGATGATGGTAGCATATAGAGTTAGAAGGTTAGTTCTAGGCTAGGGTTTGATTCAAAGTGTTGAGAGTTGTTTGTGATAAAGGTCACTTCAACGCATGAGGTTTCTTTAGATTAGTGCCTTAGGGTTAATGGAGTCAAATAGTGGAAAACGCAAGAGATAAAGGAGGGAAAGGTAAGTAGGTTAAGGACTTAGAGGGAGAGGCTTTGGAGTGTTTCTAGAGAAAGGCCCCAAATTCAAAAACCTAGGGGAGAGAGGCTCACCTTGGTGTAGGTAAACTAGGCCTTGGTGCTCTCTGCTCCTTCCTTAACTCAAATGGAAAAAATAGCTAGCTGAAAGATGAGGCATAAAACCAAGACTAGAGGGTTTGATGAAGCAAGGTGTCCCTACAACAAGGCCTTTTCAGTAAACCCTAAAGAAAATTGGCGCTAAGTGTAGTAGACCTAGGCTTAATTCATCTCTCTCTTCTCAGCTTACAGGAAGTATGGCTAGCAATAAATGAAGAGGAGAAGGGAGTGTAGCAACGACTAGGCTCTCTCCTTGTTAAAATGTCTGAAAAATTTCTCTCAATGGGGACATGAGACAAGGACCTACTTCTGTGCTTGTCACCTAGGGTTTTGTTTAGCAAAATCATAAACATATTCAAGAAATTAAACTACAACCATTCATTCAAGAAGTTTTGCAGAAAAATACTTACAATTCACCAACAAGAAGCAATGTAAACCCTAGTTGTAACACCTTCCATGAGAAAAGACAAAATATGCCAAAATAGTCCTCCTTCAACAAGTGCGCATCACTAAATCAGCCAATAACCCAAGATAGGGCACAAATTTCATACCTCCTTATGGAGTGAGTGAGTTCGTATCCAAAAAATGAAGGTGAAAATCCTTCATTTATACAGTTTCATGACCCTAATTTACATTTTAGGTCATGTAAAAGGTTGACAAGGCCAAAATACTAAATCATATTGTTTTTACATTAAAATGTCAAATTTAAAACCCTAATCAAGTTGAAAAGAGATATGAATATGTTGGCATGTTTTACAAACAGTGTGTGCTTTTCATTGATGGCAAGATCAGAGTGTGCATCGATGGCAAAACAACAACAACGTAAATTAGCATAGAGTCGCATGCAGTGCGTAGGTGTGCACTAGGGACGAGGTTAACTCATTGCCAAAGATCAAGAGAGATAGCGTACTCAGGATCTCAGGCGGATCAAAGGTCGAGGCCTTTGACACTTAGAAATTCTTCTAAGTAAGGAGGATGTGTAAGCTCAGGTAGAGAAGCGACATTGATCGTTGGATCCCATTCAGAATTCCCAATGACTGTTAGATTTGAATCCAGACAGGAGGAGCGCAAATATGGAGGACAGATCTCTGGCGTTAGATCCGAGCGCAGGGTTCGACCATCATTGGATCAGGAAGAACCTGCATGTTCTTTAAAGTGAAAGATAGAAGTGGTGGTCCAACTCCATTTCAGAGTTTTGGCTATCGGGGTTTCGGATACTGGAAGTTGGAGTGACAAAACACTTTGCAACAAGAAATTTGAAATCGCTATATGCGAAATCACGATATGATCTGAGCCATTGAATCAAGATCATATATGGACTGTCGAATCATAGGACACGTGGCGAAAGATCATCATGTCGCTGACTAGAAAGTCAAAGGAATGGGGTTCCCTAACCTCTCAAATTCGTGATATGCGAAATCGCGAACCTATCTTTGCCGTCAGATCGAGGTTTGTTTTGGACCGTTGATCCAGCTCCATCTCGGAGTCTCACCTATCGCGACTTGGAGTGACGAGAACCTCCATCTAAGGAATAACGAGATGTGAGATCGCAAAAAGATCAGGACCGTCGGATCACCAAGAACGTGAACCGTCGATCTGAGCTCCATCTCGGAGCTTCGCCTATCGCGACTTGGAGTGACAAGACCCTCCATCATAGGAATCGTGAGATGCGAACTCACGATGAGATCTGGACCGTTAATACACCAAGATTCTGAACCATTGATCTAAGCTCCATATCGGAGCTTCTCCTATCGCGACTTGGAGTGATGAGAACCTCCATCACAGGAATCGCGAGATGCGAACTCACAATAAGATCTGGACCGTCAATACACCAAGATTCTGGACCATTGATCTGACTCCATTTCAGAGTTTCACGAATCGCGACTTGGAGAGGAAAGAAACATAACCACAAAAGTGTCGAAGTGCCGAAACACGAAATTACCAAAGGAAGTTGTTGATTAAAGGCTGTGGTCATAGCCCTTGGTCACATCGGCGAGAGATGGAGGAAAGAGCTAGAGCAACCAAGCTCCTTTTTGGGGATCGCGACTGGGAGTGTCGAGACACTTGGTCACCTGAATGCTGAAATGTCGAAATGAATGCAAGATCGCATGGAGCTAATCCAGCGGTGCGGGTGAATTTGAGCATATTCAGAGGGCTAATATTTATCCTCGTAGTGTAACTGCTAGAAACCATTGATGGTCTCTGCCAGATAATTCAAAGAGACCTCTGTGTGATCACCAGAGGAGATGAAGAGTCTCCAAGCTTCGTCCAGTGAAGGAAGATGATTCTTAGAGGGATTGACAGGTGGATGAGCATTGAAGTCTGTAACTGGAAAATAAAGGATAAGCTCGATTGTGCCAGAGAAGACGAAGAGTCTCAACTGCCAGAGAGGCTGAGGAATCTCAGCAGAACACCCAGTGATGTTGGACGCGTGGTGGGAACCAACAGAGAAGATGAAGAGTTGCGATGATGATCAAGAAGAGCACTTGATATGTGGAGGAAATTGGCACGGTATTAGCATGCAGAGGGATGTCGAATATTGCATGCACAAGGTGCACAGAAGCTATAAATACACGGTACAAAGAAGAGATTGGGTTGTTTTTGCTACTGGAGTTGTTTTGGATGTTATTGTTGAAGGTGATTCATGCATGAAGAAGGATCAGAGTGCATCAACTGAATATAATAGAAGAAGAACTGTGCAGTGAATGGACATGGCGCACAGAGCATAAAAAGCAGAAGAACAGAATGGGTTGTGAATGCATGCTGGAAGACAGTGAGGAAGTCTGAGTAGCAAAATCTTGCAGAACAGTGATGAGACTGGTAAGCTGTTATTGAACACTATATCACTCTAATAGGTTTCAATATTTCATATTCATAATCCAGGGTGGTTGGGAGGTGCTAGGGAGTACTGGTGTCCTCAGAGGTTCAAGTGGGTTCTTGAACACAGGAAGTTGGTGCTTCCTTCTAGTTGGTGCTAGAGAAACCAGGGAGTTGGTGCTAGAGAAACCAGGGAGTTGGTGCTTCCTTCTAGTGGGTGCTAGAGAAAAACAGAGAGTTGGTACTCTCAGCAAGTTGCAGCTTGCAAAACAGAGGTTGTAGCCTCACAATGAGTTGGCGCTCATATGTATGATAATGTAAAGAATGTAAATAATACTTATCATATAAAAAAGAAGAGGTTTTTACCCTGTATGGGTTTCCTTGGGAAATATCTATCTCTGTGTTTCTCATATATGTGACTGATGCTGAATGTGCCATTGTTTATTTCCCTACATTATTGTGATCATCATTGAGTGCCTTGTAAAGATTTTAAAAGAAGCATAATTGTTTAAGCACGGTAACAACTGATTCACCCCCCCCCTCTCAGTTGTCCAACAGAATCCCCTCCAAAGGAGACATTATCCCCTTTTAGGGCAAATGGGGCATCCTGGAGAAAAACGTTAGCCCTCCTTGGGCTCCTCCATCATGCCACACATGCCAATGCTGTCCAGTCTGCCTCCCAAGATGTCCATTAGGCTAGGGGACGTCAGGGTCATCAAGGGTGACATCCCAGGCCTTCCAAGGCCAACGTTCCACTGAAAGAAGGTCAATCCCCCTAGGTCAAGCTCTATCAAAGTGCCTCTAGTGGAATGTCCTCTTATTCTTTGGTGCAAATCCCCTGATCCATCCTTGTCATGTCTCTACCCCCTGATGGGGTCTCATAATCCATCTGATGGGATCTTCAGCCCCATGGAGGTCCGAACTGATCATCTCCCCATGTGTATCGGTCCAAATGGTACCTGTCCATCAGGCATGGTCTTGCACATCAAAGGCTACGCCCTCCATGGGCTCATCAGTCACAAGGATCATAGAAATATCAATCACATATCATCATCAATATTATTAAACATGTGCATAAAATCCCTAACACATCAGTTAAAAACTCAAAGACATTACACAAGCCTATAATAAAAGTCTAGGGGAAAAGACAAGGTGTCCTATTGGGCTAGTGTCCCGGAAGAGACCTCATCCAAGCCATTTAAGTGGGTGATGTGTTCAGGGGATTTCCAAGCATCTAGGTGCAATAAGGGCTAAGGATGCAGAGATGTTACTTGTGGGTGCCTTTGTTAGAAGGCGAGATGTACCTGTCATGGATGCGTTCTTTCCAAGCCCATTCTTGCCTTTTATTCTTATTCTTTTATCTTTTATTGCTTTTTCTTTTCAAGATCTAATCAGGGGACACTTCGCTCGCGTGGTGACTAGTGGTGACAACATTACTGATAAGTACTTTCACAGAGATGAGAAGGTTGGCTCGTGATGAGACCCCCTTTCCCTTGGCCATGCAACCAAGAGTCACTGGCCTGGCATGGTAACCAACTGTTGGCAATGTCATACTGCTAGGTAGCCATGGACCTAATAGGTTGGCTCATGATGAGACCCCCTATCCTCTAGTTAAGTCTTGTTTTATTATTTTTTCGGGTCCCTCTTGTTTCTTGTTGAGAAGCCTTTTATTGCTTTCTCAGGGATTCCTGGGCGAAGCATATCAAGCTTTCATTTTTAGGCTTTTATCTTTTACCAACTTTCTTTTACCTTCTAGGCCTGTAGCCCCTTCTTCCCATGAGATAAGGTGTTTTCCTGAAAATAGGTCAACCCAATGCTTGGACAAGTGGAATGGGACAAGTGAGAAGGGAACAAGATGAAACCATGGTTCTATGATGGGAGTGGGCAATGTATTTTCAGAAATCCCCCCCAGTGGAAAACCAAAACCTACATACACAATATTTCTAGGGCACCCTGTCAATCCCCCCGAGCATGGTCAAGTGGGAAAGTGTAATATCCAAGAAGTTGTTAGAAATAAAAGGAATCATATGCATACATTTAGTGTTTTTGATGATCAAAGTGACACATACCATGATACCCGAACTAATTACCTCATGGAGAAAGAACCTTCTCTGAAACAGGACCAAGCTGATGGTGATGGATGTTGCTGCTGCTAGAAAGATAAAGATGTTGGAAGAAAGAAAATGTGGGCCCTCCAGGGCCATGCTAAATTCAATCCTACTCTCGATACTCCATGTCTAGGACCTGTGGGCCTCGAGACATGATCTCCTAGTTATCCATGAAAGTGGGGGATAACATTTGGCTCCAACTCGGGGACATGTTGTCACCGTAGAGTGCATGAGAACCTCAATATCTCTGGCATAACCTGCTGACCTGATCGATCTCAATAGAAGCATCAATGACAAAATTGGGGTGGTAATGCGACCCCAACATAAATAGATATATAGGACTGAAATAAAGAAATCATAAATGTGAATATAAAGCAAAGTACTTACCTGTTGGTTGGATGTTGGGTGTAGTCAAACAACCAGTGAAGCCAATCCAACAATGTCCCACGATACCTGCCTTTTTCCTTCATCATAAACCAAAATAGTGATAATTCAAGCACAAAAATGTTATGGGTTAGAATATATATCATATTATTGGAAATCACAAAGTCTAACTCATGGAGGTGGGTGGGAGGGACAAAATCATGCCACGTCGATCTCTGATGAAAGTGCTCAATCCAATTCAGGAACAGGCCATGAAGAATCCAAGGTTCAGAACATCAACTCAATAGGTCTACAAACTGGCCACCCATGACGTCTTCACACTCTGAAGGGACTGACAAGGATCTAGCGGATGACTGGAAAACTCTCAAGGGAAAGTTGAAACACTGAGATGATGGGATTGAACTTGTGGTTTTCAACCACCCCTTGGATTCTAGGGATTGCTTCAGAGGAAACTCAATACTAAATATATAATTCCAAACCATACCTCTAATGAAACAACAAGGTAAAGTGATAATAGGTGGCTGAAGAAAAACGTCATGATAATCCTTCTTTAGGAAAACAGTGTCCCTACTGTTGAAGGAAAATCTCCCTACAGACAGGTAGATCTCCTCAAAGAGCTAGACTCCTAACTCTAAGACAAAAAGTGTTTATCATGGTCACTGACTTCCTTTTAGATCTAGGTGGACTAGTGTGTGAGGAGGAAGGAGAAAAGAAGTACCTTTTACCGGTGTTTGTCCCTGCACGCTCCAAGTTGAGCTCCAATATTTCGCTCCTCGATAATCCCTATAGACAAACAAAGTACGACCACTTCCTACTCTATCAAGATTAGTCCGAAATAGGTCTATCTACTAAAGAGACAAATTCATGTGAGATTGAACACGAATTAGAAAGAAACAGGCCAAGCAAATTATATTAATGAGGACAAAACATTGCTTACAACCATGGATGAATTGCAACAGTTTCGTCAAGTCCTCCTTGTCTACCCCTTGCTCAAAAGATCCACGATCTGAATGATGATAGCTTCACCAATTGCTCCGTATGAGATCATAGGTCTCTTGCTTCCAAAATATCTCTGTTCCAACACCACTTATAAGATCATAAGTTTGGTGTGATTCTCCCTTTTCAGTCCTCCCTTTCACCATGAGAAAGCTTTCTTATATAGCCTTGGAGAAGCTTCAACCACTTGAGATATCCTTGGGGAATTTGAGGATTTTCCTCCTTCAGTTGAGGATCTTCCCTAAGATTATGGCTGGACTAGGGATTCGAATCCAACTGCCTTCCAAGAATGAAAGGATCCTTCCCCCATTCATCTCAACAACTTAACTACTGCCCAGAATAGGCAGTGCTCCCTCAAAAGGGCCATCAGAGCGTTGTAGCGCTCCCCAATAGGCTTAAGGGAGTTTCCAACACTCCTAAAGACACCAACGCTCCCCAGAAGGGCCAAAGGAGCTTTATAGCACTCCCAGATAGTGTAAGGGGGGGCGCCAGCACTCCCAGAAGAGGTATAGGGGAGCGCTCTCCTCCAAAAACTTAGTTTTTTGAGTGTTTTCAGATGGCAAAAGGTTCATGAGCCCAGTTAACCTTTCCTCCTCTTCCAAATCAAGTGTTTGACATGTGCCAAGTGTCCTCCTGATGTCGTTTATAGGCATGGCATAGGCATCATGGAAGGATGCTTCCCTGACACTTGCGACACTTGTGAGCAAAATGCAACCTTTGTAATGATGACACTTGCGACACTATCGAAGTGAGTAATTTTGACGTGTAATAGAATCCCCCCCAAAGTATGAAGTTATAAGACAGGAACTGGTAACTGAAATTCTTTGTAGACTTTCGAGTAAGGGTATAGATGCAGAGAACCTGACAGAAGCTGCACACAAACATCCAACAAATATTATGACATGTTTGAAACCCAAGGCAGGCATACCTATGCTTGGGTGATAAAGACTTGCAAGATATGGCCGCCATAAAATACACTGCGGATCCATAATTGTATTGATAAAAAGGTATAGCCACTGAAAATACACCGTGGATCTATACTCTTATGACATGAACTAATCGTAGCCACGAAGAATACACAGTGGATCTACGAGATGACAAGACATAGCCACGACCAATACAAAGTGGATCTATGTAACAGTATATGTGTCATTGTTCAAAAGAAACTCCATCACAACCTGGGCAAAGTACATATCAAAATGATCACTCAACCCAGGGTATTCTTACCGATACCGATGTAGTACTAATCTAACCATGTGAATAGATGTCTCGATGTCGAACATGGAAGAAACCACTTGATTATCGGTCAATGATGTAAACCGTTAACAAGCATGAGGGAGATCACCATTAATGTCAATGATTCCCAAGGTACTCTAGTACATTCCAATGAATGTGAATGGATGCGCTGAAGTTGAACATCCGTGGAATCATCCAATCAGAGGTCAATGATGTAAACCCACTGTCGAATGTGAGGAGGCCTACCATTGAGGCATGCAGGTCCCAAAGTACTAATTGGTTTCTAAGTCTAGTTCCTGGATAATGTGTTGAAGTCGACAGGAATAGGCTCTTCGAAGAAGGGCCTTGATGTATCCCCCATCAACGACACGAAACAGACATAGAGATGTAATTGGTAGATCAAATGAACATGGACTGACATGGGTATTGAGACAAGATATGTGTGATGGCTAACTCTCGAGATGGATACTTCCCTTGAACACTGAGGTACGACAGCAGAAACATGACATGGACCAAAACGTGATGATGCAGTAGATGCTGTGACTTACGTCAGGTGACCCAGAGGAGTGAAAGAAACTCAAAGGATTGGCTCAGTGAAAAGGTTCAATGGATTATAATGCGTGCAAAAGACAAAGTGTCGTGTTCAAGGGAGACTCTAAGAGTTACTCGGTGATGTTCTCAAAAAAGTGCTTGGCTTGCTTCTTTTAATTTTTTCCCCCATCCAGATAGATGAGTACCTCTTTTTAATTTAATGAGCTCGAGGAGGATAACACATGCTCGATAAAACTCACCTTCGGTAAGTTCCTCTTCCTTTGTTTAACGAACTGGAAGAAGTAAGGGTTCGGTCCCATATGGGCCTGTCGATGTTTTGTTTAGCGAGTCCAAAGACAGAAAACTCGAAGGTTTTTCATGATTATAGAGTCTGGAAAAACACTTAAAAGAGAACTCTCTCAGTTCCTTTTTCGTAAAGTAGTATGACGAGACCAAAAAAGAGATAAACTATTGCTCAACAGATGTTTTCTTCAAATACTTTAACGAGCGTGAAGAGAACAAGGTCGCTCGGTAATCTTTTCATGTTTAAAGAGTCTGAAAAGAACTTAAAGATGACTCCAATGTTGTCCTTTTTCGTAATATTAGTCTCACGAGGACGAAAAAGAGATAAATTATCAGTCGAAAGACGTCCTTTAAAACCTTTTAACGAGTGGGAAAAGAAGCAAGATCACTCGGCAATCTTTTCATGTTTAGAGAGTCTGAAAAGAGCTTAAAGGAGACTCCAGGGGGTTCCTTTTTCGTGTATCCATACAGGTCTGAAAAAGAGATAAAAGTCTACCCGGATGCATTCTCATGTATTTACGAGCATGAGAAAGAACAAAGACTAAGCGTGGTATGCCCCCATCTTGAAAACTAGTGGCTTAACTCTAGAAGGATCATCAAAGGCTGGAGACATGCCCTCCAAGGTTCGATTCATTCACCGAAGGGTGGATGAAAAGAAGGTTCAAGAGAGGCAACTGTTTCATTTTTTAACGAGCTTGACACAGGAAAAGAACTATGCTTAGGACCTATGTTTCATTTTTTAACGAGCTTGCCACAGAGAAGAGAAACTATGCTCATGGTTTCGTCCGGATCATGGCTTCCAAGATAATGCTCGGGAAGGGTACCATGTCAATGGATAAAACATGGTCATGGCCTCCAGGGGATCTTCGCTGGATGGAATATAATCACTCAAGAAGGGACACATGTCGAGGGTCGCGATAGGACTAAGGAGATCAGGCTCCAATAATCCTACCGAAGAAATCACCATGTCCACTACCGGATCCAAATCGTCGGAAGTTGAAATCATGGGAGATGATGAAAAATCAACACCAGGAGGGGAGATAGACGGTATATCTGCCTGAATTTCTTCACGAGGGGGAAGAAAAGAGGATCGATGATAGTTATTATCTTGAGGTAACTTTTCAATGCGAAACATTTCCGAAATATATTCATCCGAAGGAAAAGTTGGGGAAATGTAGTCGATCGCAGACAACAAGGAACTCAATTGTGATTGCATCGAGGAAATTGCAGGTGCCAATAGATGTTGGTCATATGACGAGGGAGAAGCAGATTGGGTAGAAACATATGACGTTTCGTCTGGACTAAGTGGCACAGTGTCACTTAGTGCATCGAATTCCAAAGGACAAGGTACAATCCAAGGGTCATATGATTCCAAAGATTGGTAAGCCGCGGTCGAAATCATATCGAAGGTGGAAATGTGATGTGTAGTCAGTGGAAGTGGTGTAGGGAAGGTACCCATGAGGCTATAATATTTCAGTAAGCCAACACCAACTCTTTCATATGTGATCTTGTGGTCTCCCAAGAAAGGAATATTGTTGGTAGCGGGAGCGCGAGCATCGGTCGTGCAGAAATCCAACTGATCAACAGTGATAATTTTTCCCTGGTGAGGAAATTGTACACATCGAAAGACTAGTGAGGCAACGACAGTCATAGCATAAAACCAACTTCTTCCAAGTAACAAGTTGTAATCGAGGGGAGCATCGACCACCTCAACATCAATAGTAACAGTTTTGCCACCCAATTGGATGGGCAGGGACTGTAAAATCCCATGGGGATCAGGGATGATTTTAAGCATGGAAATTTATTTTAAAATGTAGAAACCTTGGCGAATTTTACTAATCCTTCAAATGCCAACTATAAATGTTTGGCAATAGTTTTGTAAAAAAATCAAATTTATAAGGATTTTATATAGTTTGTATAAAAGTTTTGTGATTTTTAAGGTAAAATAATTTTATCCTATAGAATTTGGGCGAAACATTTTTAGAATAGCGAATCTTTTTTTTTGGAAAAACCCTAGAAAATTAGCCCATGAGCGAAATTTAGCCCCTAAAATCATCCCTGATGGGGATGAAAACCTCGCCCATCGAAGGCACGTAACATCATTGGGGATTTTTTGAGTACTGGTGATTTTAAACCTTTCCAACATGCTAAAGACATGACACAAGTTGAGGCTCCCTCATCCAGAATAGTTCGATGGATTTGTTGATTGTGAACAACAACATCAACTTGGAAAGCAAGTTGGTGGGATATTCAAGACACATAATTATCCAAGTTAAACATGATCTGATTGGACGACTCAGGATCAACAGCGCCAAGAGCGGTCAAGAGCGTTCTACGTTGAATGGGCCAGTGTTGTAGAACTTCTAACGCAGACATAGCACACGATGCTTGAGACAAATCTTCAACAATGTTGTAGTTTTGGGCGGCACGTGAACTAGGATTAAAGGTAGCTTTACAGATAGTGCTCTTAGGAGGGCGTAAGATAGAGTCGAATGTGGGTTTCTCAATCTGAAGTGGTCCAGACGGAGGATTAACCTATGGAAGACTAACAGAGGATGATGATGGATCCGGTAAAGTGTCGGCACTGTTAGTATCTTTTCCTTTGTCAGGGTTACCTGGTGTGTCATAGGTATTAGAGCGAGTGGTCAAATTGATCCCATTAAACATATATATATGTGCACTCGATGAGGCCTCATCATTAGGATCGCTAGAACTGCCCCCAGGAGAGGGGGTTTGAGCAACCATGGATTGCTGCTGTGGAAAAGGTTGAGTAAGCACGACGGGATGTGACTTCCCTTGGAAAATTTTGGCCACTTCATTGCGAAGTGGACAATCTTGAGTGTAGTGATCGTCACCACAAATGATACACGGGAATTTAAGTTTCCGTTGTGGTTGTTTTTCGGTAGCAGGTGTTTGATTTTTTTGTTGTTCACTATTATTTTTTGATTTATTCTTTGTCTTCTTCTTACCTCCAGATTGTTGTGAAGGGGTAGATTGAACTGCATTCACCTCAGAGATCTAAGTTTGGGAGGAGGTAGAGGAGGGTGTAGTCGATTTGGAAAGAGATTGAGTTTTGACGGAACCGATAACACCATCCACATGAGATGAGGATGATGGCTTAGAAGGATCGGTATTAGCATGAGAAACATTCAAAAGTAAATCATACAAAGTACAAGACTGGGAATAAACCAAATCTAAGTACTGAGCCCGAGCGATGGCTTGTTCCTCTGTGACCGCACCACCCATAGCAACATCGCGAGCGATCGGGGGTAACAATGATTTAGCAAACCATTCTTCCAATAGCATGTCAGGAATAACTACCTTGATCATCCTTCATCGTCGCCTCCACTCATGAATATGGTCATAGATATGCACAGAGTTAGTTTGATGAAGGGAGGTCAAGAGTTCAGTACCTATCTCGTAGCGAATAGGCAGTTGAAAGTGTGTGAGGAAAGACATGGAAAGGGAATTGAAATCATGAAAAGAAGCATGTGGTAGTTCAATATACCACTTTGTTGTTGAACCGGTAAGTGTTCACCGGAAAAGACGCAAACATATAGAATCATCCATGAGGGAGTTTGATGAACACCACAAATGGAAAGTCATCACTTGGTTGTTCGGATCTTTGCCAGGGTTTCCGTCAAATTTCAGAATATCAGAAGGAAGTTTAGCTGGAATGACTGGCCAAACCGGTGAATGAGAAATAGGATCATTAGTTAACCGAGACAAGTCTGGGAGATCCAGAGTCACAAAGAAAGGTAGCTATCGGTTAATGTGTGAATGATATTGGTGTGGCATAGGAAAACCAGTAGGACCGTAGACTGGATTAGGTGGATAGTTGTAACCAGTAGGTCCTCTTATATACAGTTGTTGCTGGCCAGGATAAGAAGGATTCGATGGTGCATGAGAAATATTGGCATAACTCGGTGGGTTCTGAACATTATAGGCTGGGTGATTTATTTGCCCGTGAGGAGGATAAACATTTTTCTCTTGATAATGGTAAGGAGTAGATCCCGGAGGCGGATACACATGAGGCCCAGGAGGAGGATAAGACTGTGGTCCCGGAGAACTCTAGGTAGTGTTTTGGATACCGCCCAGATAAGATTGCCCGTAAGGTGTTATGGGAGGGATAGGATTGGATAATCCTCCTAGTGGGTTATTATACAAGTGCCCCCCAACGTGGGGTTGGGTAAAAATTCCTCCTGAAGATACTCCCCAGGATTGTGAAGGGTTTCCAGCAAATGAGGGTTTCCCCCTACCAGCGGTGGATGTATGACCGGGGTTTGACTGGAAAATGGAGGTTT
The DNA here is from genome assembly GCA_009831015.1 of Picea engelmannii. NCBI lineage: Eukaryota > Viridiplantae > Streptophyta > Pinopsida > Pinales > Pinaceae > Picea > Picea engelmannii. The sequence goes on along the minus strand of ML804350.1, from coordinate 34,134 downwards.
CCCTCCAGGAGGAGCATGAAAAGGGGACTGTCCCTCGGGAAGGGTACACCCACCATGGAAAGGTAGTCCTCCAGGAGGAAACGGTTCATTGGATGATGGTTTCCCTCCAGCTGGTTGTGTTTGTCCAACAGGGGTCTGTGTTCTCGGGTGAGAAGATGTCCCAGCAAGATCGTGTGGAACATGCGGAGCTGTAGAGTAAAAACTGGTAGAAACGGGGGTAGAGATTGAAGTTCTTTGGGGATGAGTAGACATGATGAGTCCAACATTAGGATGGACTTGTGCTAGTGTAGCAGTAGGTTGAATAACCTAATCGAATGGGTGATTCATGGTTTGACCGGATGGTCGTGTTTCACTAGGAGGGTCATGAGAATGAAAAGGTTGTCGAATAGATTTGAAATGTTCATAGAGATCGCGTCCTGATGAATTCCTCCATATAGAATGAGCAGGTGTGGGATTGGTTGCTACTACGGTGCTAGGACGAACAGGAGTCCTATGCTCGTCACCAAAGAGTGGTTCTGTGGATCCCATATATGTTTCGGTAAAGATCCTCTCCGGTAATCGTGGGATCTCTTCGTCTATGATGTTCCCAAGGGAGTCTAAATGAACCAAAAGTAGTTCGAGAGGAGTTACCGACATAGGTGTGGTGGGATTTTCAACCGTGTCCAAAGCATCTTCTGGGCTATCTAACGGGGGAGCAATAACACTTCCAGTGTCAGATGGATTTTCTACCTTTCTACGGTAGTTGTCTTCTGGAGGGTTAGGAGGTAAGGGTTGATAGCCTTCCAGAGGCAGCCCTTGCATCCTACGTGATCAACAAAGACCTTTTTCGTCTACGGGCTCAATTGTGGAGGATAACAGAACACACTGAAAATCTAGGGCCAACTAACAAAAAGAAACAGCATGCGCTAATAAAATCTAGGAATCAACCAAGCAGACAAAACTTCTCTCGATGACCGTACTAGTTGGTGATGAAATCCAACGTCGCGTGATCAAGTCGAGAAGGGGTTGGGATATGGTGGAACTGTTACAATGGCGACCTGCTTAACGGACTTTCACCTTGGTGCAAGCTTCCATGCAGTAATTGTGGATTTACCCTCCAAGGAGCCCGAGTGAGATTGACCAATGTCTGTTCCAGGTACATTGAGACTTCCCTTCACTGTCACCTTGTGTAAGTACCTAAAGATTGTGGCAACTAAAGATACCAATTCGCAGTGAGTCCCTGGGCGGGTATAGTCGACAGTCCGATCTGGAACATATGGGCAGGATAACAAGTCTGAAATCAAACCTAAAGGCTCCCACACATAATCGTGGGTATACCTCCAAGTGATCCCCAATATACGATCCGACCACTACAAACAGTTGAATAACGGAGGGATAATCTCCGTAATTCACCCGAATGCGACCTCGTGCGTAACCCCTATGTGAGAGGGGGATCCCAGAAAACCAATACGACAATTGGATTTGACTCTCCCTAACTCAGGATGATAATGTTTGTTTTGAAAACTTTGGAGAGTTGTACTCATAGCCTAATCCAAAGTGCTAACCCTAGACTACTGTTGGTGGAAGATCCTAAAAACAAAAATGTTCTAGATAGTTTTTAATTAGCGTTTGTTTTATAGTTGTTCTTTACTCAAAGGGTGCATGAAAATGAAACTAATGGAATGATGGCTCAATGTCCAAAAAGATGCATAGAATATGATAAGCAATCGTTTCTTTTCAATGAACGCCTATTTAAGGGAAAGAGAAGGAGTTGTTTTCACTTTCAAACACTAATATGAAAAGTCCTCAAACAATTGGTTCTCAATCGAATCCAAGGCAATGCTAAAAAATTTCAAAAATGCCTTCTAATATGAAAATCAAGCACTAAAATGTATCTTTTTCGTTTGTATGCGAATGATGACTAATTCAATGCAAAAAATTCTCCTATCAACTACCTTTTTCAAATCAAGGAGATTCAGACAAGTATGATCAGATTTCGCACACACAACACACACCCTCTTGCTGTGATTGAAACAAGAAACAAATAGAGAACAAAAATAACAAAGCCAATTCACACAAAAGAGAGATGTTTAAGAACGATGACCTCAAAAGAAAACCAAGTGAGAAGAGTCACAAACTTCAAATGTCCTTCATTGGAGTTCCCGCTCAGTCGGATAGGAGAGAAAAAGAAGCGGATTGATTTCAAGCTCTCAACAACAAAAACTCAAAAATAAGGAAGAAGAAAATCTGAACAAAAAGGTGTTTACTTCTCAGGAGGAAGCATGTCAAAGGTCAAAGGAAGAATCACTGAATCTCAAAGCAGCTCAGCAAGTGAAAAAACAGGGTTTGGACCTCCAAAAATTGCAATTTTTGAAGATATTTTGTGCAAAAAGGGGTTGGCGCTCTGGTGTAAGGGACACCAAGGTGTTATAACACTTTGTCCAGTATCTTAAGGGAGCGTTGGCACCCTGCTAACAAGGCAGGGGAGCGCTGGAGTCCTAAAGCTCAGAAAAAATTCCAAAAAACCCAAAATTTCAATGGAATTTTTGCAATCAAGCTGAGTGTGATGGGGTAAAGAGTCAATAAGAAAATGCAATAAGCTATGAAGGGGTGAACAAGGCATAAGAAAACAAAGAGTAAGACAAGGTCTATGAGGAAAAATCAAAACCAAAAGTTTCAATTCGATTCCCCAGTGGAGTCGCCAATTTCCGTTGAAGGAAAATCTCCCTACGAAAAGGTAGATCTCCTCAAAGAGATAGACTCTTAACTCTAAGATAGAAAGTTCTTATCATGGTCACTAACTTCCTTTTAGATCTAGGTGGACTAGTGTGTGAGGAGGAAGGAGAAAAGAAGTACCTTTTACCGGTGTTTGTCCCTACACGCTTCGAGTTGAGCTCCAATCCTTCGCTCCTCGATAATCCCTATAGACAAACAAAGTAAGACCACTTCCTACTCTATCAAGATTAGTCCGAAATAGGCCTTGTTATCCCCGATATCTAGGGATAACTAGGATATCATGTCTCGAGGCCCACAGGTCCTAGACATGAAGTACCGAGAGCAGGATTGACCTGAGCATGGCCCTGGAGGGCCCATCCTTCTTCTTCTTCGCCAGATTTGTCCTGTCAAGAAGCAACATCTTCCATCACCATCGGCTTGGACTTGCATCAGAGAGGAATCTTGCTCCATGAGGTAATGGGTCCAAGGTATCATGGTATGTGTTATGTTTGATCGTTATAACCTTCTTATATATGCATTAGGTTCCTTTCATTTCTGATGACTGCTTGGATCTTACACTAATACACTTGACCATTGTTGGGGTGATTGATGGGGTGACTTAGCAAGATTGTATTCATGGGTTTTTGTTAGCCACCAAAGGGGATTTGCAGAGCCATCGTCCACTCCCACCATTCTATCATTTTACATCTTATCTCCCACACATCCATCCCATTCCCCTAGTCCGACCATTAGGATGACCTTTTGAGGGTTACACTTTGTCTTGTGGGAAGAAGGAGCTAAAGGCCCAGGGGGTAAAAGAGCTGGTAAAAGATAAAATCCATAGGAAATAAAACCTAGAGATGCTTCGCCCAGGGATCCCCAAGAAGGCAATAAAAAGCCTCTCGATAAAAAAAACTAAAAGGACCCTAAGAAAAATAGTAAAACAAGACCTAACCAAGAGGATGGGAGGTCTCATCACGAGCCGACCCATTATGTTCATACGTATCCAACAGTATGACATTGCCACTATCTGGTCACCATGCCAGGGCAGTGACCTTTGGTTGCATGGCCAAGGGAAAGGGGGTCTCATCACGAGCCAACCTTATCATTTCTGTGAAGATACCAGTGGGTAACACTGTTAGATCTGGTCACCACGCCAAGGAAGTGTCCTCTGGTCAGACCTTGAAGTAAAAAAGAAAGAAAAGCAATAAATGAAAAATAAAGGCAATAAAGGGCTTGGAAAAAATGCATCCATGACGGGTACAACTCACCTCCTACAAAGGCACCCACAGACAACACCTGCCCTTGGTCTTACTGTGACTGGACATCCCTAGACCATATCATCTCATAAAACATGGCTTGAATGATCTTATGAGGAAACTTTCCTTCTCTTGTGGGTATTATCCCAATAGGTTATTCTGTTGGTCTTCTTCAGCTTTGTATAGTAGATCTATGTAATGTCTTTGATCTCTTAGATGATATGCTAGGGATTTCATGCATATATCTGATAAATTTAATGATGAAATATGAATGAAATTGCTATGATCCCTAGGACTGATGAGCCCATGGAGGGCGTAGTCTTTGATGTGCAGGACCATACCCGGTGGACAGGTACCAGTGGACCGATACACATGGGGATATGATTAGTTCGGACCTCCATGGGGCTGAAGAGCCCATCTGATGGTTGTTGGGATGGCAGAGGTAGGACAATGTTGTGATGATCCATTGCACGAGAAAGAAGAAGGATGTCCTTACCAAGGACACTTTGGTAGAGCCTGGCCTAGGGGGGATCACCCACTGTAGATAGGACGATTGCTTTTGATGGGCAAGACGTCACCTGAGGCAGCTGGACGTTTTCTGGAGCATGTGGCAGTGTGTTGGGATCATTTGGCATGTGTGGCAGCTTGCAGGAGCCCTAGAGGGGCCAACGTTCTGCTTCCTGGATGCTGAGCTTGCCCAAAAAGGGCCAACGTCTCCCTCAAAGGGACCTGACGTCTCCTTTTGAGCTCATATTGTGACATTTTTAGCATTTAATGTAAAAAACAATGTGATATTGTTAGTCAGCCTTGTCGGTTGTTTTAATGACCTATTTTTCTAATTAAAGGTCATTTGGATGATATAAAGAGAGGATGTTGCTTCTCATTTTTACATAACAAAAACTCACTCTCTTGTGAGAGAATCATTTTTAGTCTTTGTCTTGGGATTTTTGCTCTTGGAAGTGAGGCGTAACTCTTGTGGAGGATCATCTTTGGCATTTTTATGGTGTTTTTTATCATTGGAAGGTTTACAACTAGGGTTTGATAAGCTCTTCATGATTTGTAAGTGTATTTCTCATGCAAAACTTCTTAAATGAATGGTTGTAGGTTAAATCTCTTGCATTTATTGTTACATTGTTATTATTTTGCTTAATCATTGAAACCCTAGGTAGCAAGCACACAAGTAGGTCCTTTCTATATGTCCCCATGATAGAAAACTTGTTTTAGACATTGATTAAGGAGGATATAGCCTAGTCGTTGCTACACTAGTTCCCCTTTTTCTGAGTTGGATTTTGAACATAAGTTGAAGAAAGAAGACGTCCTAGGCCTAATTAATTTTACACCTAGGGTTTTGACTTTTAGGGTTTGAAGGGCCTTGCTCTTGCGACACTTTTCACCCTTAGATTTATGTTTTGAAGCTAGCCGTTTTGCCAAGGATTTTTAAGGAAAGAGGGAGGAGCATGAGGCCTTGCTTAAGCAACACTGAAATGAGCCTCCTCCCCTTAGGGTTTTGACTCTAGGGCCCTGCTATTGTAGCACCATAGAGCCTAACTCTCTTGTCCTTGAATTTAGATTCTCCCGAGACCTAGCCTTTCTTTCTGACTCCGTAATGCCCTAAGTCACTGATCTAAATCTCCAACGTTGAGTTTATTGTGCCAAAACAACCTTTTAAAAACTCTTGAATTTGAAACCCTAACTAACCCTAACGTCTCACTAACCCTAGATCAATGATGACATCATGCCCAGTTTGAACTCTTGGTTGATAGAAAATGTTGTGGCTTGGTCATCCAGCAATAGACATTGATGTGTTGATAATTTTCATTAGCTTATTTGCAAAACGTTGAGATCTTTGTCTATAGAACTAACCCACAAGAAGGCTGACGTCACCTCTAGTAAGCTTGACGCAACACTCTCGTCATATATGAGCATTTGATGATATTTTATGCTAATTCAAAGATTGATTATATACATTGAATACTATATCATTTCCAGTGTTTATTGAGAAGTAATATTATAATCCATAGTCATTTTTTTCAATAATTACTGCTATTTATGCTCGTGTATATTAAATGTTGATAGTCATAAATCTGTGAAGTACTAACCACTATTTGCATGCATTAGTTTTATTTTTTCCTTGTCTCGCAAACATGTGCCTATTCTGTGGAATACCTTCATTTTGACTATCTTCTTGGCGGTAATCTGTGAAAGGGAAAACTTTCCTTGATCCTTTAAACGCTTGCCTTTCAAAACCCCAGATTGCTAGGGACGTCTCCCTTGGGATAAATAGAAAGAGCCCCCCATCGAGGTGACAGTGAGTGGGAAAGCTCCTGTTACGCCAGTTTGATTCCTTACCTTTCAGCTACTTGACCTAAACTACAAAATGAACGATAACATTTTGGCGTCGTTGCCGGGGAACACTGAGTCAATCTTCCTCAACGACAAAACCTCTGGTAAGCCTTGCCTCAGAGACCTTTTCTTACAAGCTTACCTAGCGACTCCACTACATTTTTTTGCCCTATTCTTTGGTAGTTTTAGGAAAACTATTTGGCGACTCCACAAACCAAAAGGAGTTTCAATAACCCTCCTCTAGCTTTCAGAAGGAAGCCTCCTGCTAATTCGCCTGTTGTCAAGTCACTTTTTGGAAAGAGACTTCCTTTAAACATGACGACTCGTAGCGGAAAATTGTATTCAAATCCCACTACTGTGACAACCACCATCATAACAAACCCTATACCTCCGATCAATCAAAATCCTCATAAATGGTCTCACCCAGAGAGTTTTAACTGCTTTGACTTTAGCAACATCCAAGGTGGGGTACATGACTTGTCCGTGAATGCAAACTCCTGGCTACCTCTCTTTTCAGGAAAGGGGACCTCTAGAAATTCACATTGGACTCAGTTTTGCGATATTTTTGACTTTCATCTGGACGGTCAAGATCATCCTGATGTTTTTATGAAGCTCTTTGCAAGCTCTCTTACAGGAGATGCTAAAGTATGGATTGATGGACGCCCCAAAGGAAGCATAAAGAACATTGAAGAACTACAAAAGGCCTTTAAAGTAAGGTGGTGTGATAATGAACATTCACAAGACTCTTTTGCCCAGTACTTCAATATTTGCAAAGGACCTTGTGAAAGTACAAGAGATTTCACTGATAGGTTCAATCTTGTCCTTAAAAAGATCCGGTCAAAGGTTGGTTCAGAACAAGCTATCATCAGTCAGTACCTGTCCTCCTTGGAAGGAACCTTGCAATTCAGAGTTAGGGACCGATCACCAACAAATTTGGAAGAAGCACAGGATATGGCCTTTCATATTGAAAGAAATCTTGATTTTGATGACTTCATTGAACAAAGAAACATGAATTGTGAACTATGGGATCCAGGCAATGAACCCATGCCAGAGCCTGAGCCTCCAAGCATCCTCCAAGTTGAATTAGCTCATGCCAAAAGAAAATGGAGCCTTTCTTGTAAGAGTGATACCTCTTCCCAAGAACCTCCATTGAAGAAGGCCCATCCAAAGGACAAAGATAGGGGTGCGTCACACAAATACTTGGAGCCAAGTCCCCTTCAAGACTTCTCTCTCTTTATCCATCAGGTGGGAGACCCAATTTCTAAAAATCATGAGTTCAAACCCTTTTACGTCTCCCTCTGAGTCAATGATCTTCTCCTCCACAATTGTCTACTGCACCCAGAAGCCAAAGCCAATATAATGACAGAAGAGGTTATGCAACAATTGGGCCTAAAAATTTCACGAGCTAATACCAGAGACGATTTCGCGAAGGGAGTCATTAATGATCTTGAGATAGCCTTTGATTATTGTCCCAACGCTCCTTTCTTGATAAATGTGGTTGTTGTAGATGATGTTAACAATTTCAGGATTATCATCTGTGGTGATCTTATCGAACACTTGAATGGAAGCATTCACAGAGAGCAGTCCAGAGCCATCATCCCTCACCTTGAAGGAGGATTTTATACCGTCTACAATGAACCCTTTGTTGGATCACCGGTTGAAAACCCCGCTGAGATAGATGATCAACTTTTATGCATCAATAGTGGTCCGAGTGATTGGTTCATTCAAGAAGGAAAGTTGGATATGGGCGCAGTTGAGGAAACATAAGGAATCTGGACCTTAGAATTCGATGGCTCACATTCAAGTTGTGGATCAGGCGCTGGAATAGTCTTAACAGCTCCGTCAGGTGAGGTCTTCTACCATTCATATAGGTTGGAATTCCATTCCACTAACAATGTGGCTGAATACGAAGCTTTGATTCTGGGACTCAATTTGGAAATCGATAAAGGAGCCACAATCTTGGAGGTAAAAGGTGACTCGTACCTCATCATCTCGCAAGTTCTAATGAGATTCGCAACTAAGAACGAGAAGTTAAAGAAGTATGGAGATGTAGCTCAAACTCTTTCAAAATCCTTAAAAAAGATATCAATTGAAGTTGTTCCTCAAGAAGAAAACCATGTGGCAGACGCTCTGGTTGTCTCAGCTTCCACTCTACAACCATGCGAAGGACCTCTTCATGATCAGTGCAAAATGGAGGTTCTTTTTAGACCTTCTATCCTCGAAAATCTGGAGCACTGGCAAGTTTTCGAAGATGACGATCAAATTATCAGATTCATGGAGAATAGCAAAGAATTCACGGATACACAAATCAATTTTCTAGCTAATTCTATGGACTTGGAAATCATCAACCTGCAAAACAATACTTTGCCGAAAGGTTGTATTCCTCTGGAGAATGTTTTTGACAGACATGATGTTTTCAAGGGGAGAAGGACCAACAAGCAAGTTGAGGAAGCCTTGGAATTCAACATTGGTACTGAAATGGACCCAAGAACGGTCAAGATAGGAAAGGGGACTACTGAGGAAGAGAGGAAGGGAATACTGGAGCTCATTAGGGAATTCAGAGATACCTTTGCTTGGAACTATGATGAATTAAAGGCCTATAGAGGAGACGTTATCCATCATGTTATACCCTTAGTGGAAGGAGCCAAGCCTTTTCGACAGAATTTAAGGCACATCAATCCGAAGTTAGCTGGGCAGATACAAAAGGAACTCCAAAAGATGGTTGACGTCGGTATCATAGCCCTGATCAGGTACTCTTCTTGGATGTCAAATCTAGTAGTTGTTCGGAAGAAAAATGGTGACATCCGCCTATGTGTTGATTTCTGCAACCTCAACCAGATGTCGTTGAAGGATAATTATCATCTCCCAAACATGGAACATCTGCTTCAATGAGTCACAGGAGCAGAAATGATGTCGATGCTGGATGGATTCTCGGGATACAACCAAGTTTTACTCAAAAGAGAGGATCAACTCAAGACTGCATTTACTACACCCTCGGGAACTTTTATGTACTTGAGAATGCCATTTGGTCTTATGAATGCAGGTGCCACTTTTCAGAGAGCGATGGAATTTGCCTTTAGAGACCTCATACAAAAAATCATACAAATTTACCAAGATGACCTCACAGTCGTGTCCAAAGAAAGGAAAGACCATCTCTCCCACCTCAGGATTGTTTTTGAACGATGTAGGAAGTATGGCATCTCGCTAAATCCAAAGAAGTCTGTTTTTGGGATTGACGAAGGAAAACTATTAGGACACGTGGCCTCACTAGGAGGAGTCTCCATTGATTCTGAAAGAGTCCAATCCATAAAAGATGTCTATCCACCAGTCAACAAGAAATCCCTGCAATCTTTTCTTGGAAAAATTAACTTCATCCGTAGATTCGTGCCTAACTTTGCTGAAAGGATAAAACCATTAAGCGCTCTACTAAAAAAGGATGTTGCTTTCAGATGGGGAAATGAGACTGATAGATCTTTTGAAGATATCAAAAACGCCATCTCTCAAGCCCCGGTTTTGATCAGTCCTGATTTTTCACAGGATTTTATAATTTTCTCATTTGCGTCCCAGGACACTATTGCATGTGTATTGATGTAGAAATATGCTGACAACTTTGAACATCCCGTGGCCTTTATGAGAAAAGTCCTAAGAGATTCAGAATTGAACTACACCATCACATAAAAACAGGCTTATGCTTTGGTTAAGTCCCTCAAGCACTTCAGAAATTATGTCGGCTATAATCAAATCAAGGCTTATGTCCTGTATCCAGATGTGAAGGATGTTTTGTCACAAAAAGACTGTATGGGCACCCGAGGAAAGTGGGTTTCGAAAATCCAAGAGTATGACTTAGAGATAAAACCCACCAAGATAATAAAGGGACAAGGTTTGGCCCAAATGCTGACTGAAAGCAATCAGGAAGCCATATAGATGGGTGAAAATGAGCAGGTGAATGTGATAGTCAGTGAACTAGAACATGATGATTGATATTCTGACATAGTTTATTATCTGAAGAACTTGTCTTGTCCTGATCACCTGGTAGATTAAAAGAGGAGAGATTTGAGGTTGAAGGCTATGAAGTACTGCCTGACCGAAGACGGACTTGAATGGAAGAATCCTGATGGCGTTATACTTAGATGCGTGAACAAGGATGAGGCAAAGAAAATCTTGGAGGAATTACATTCTGGGTACTACGGTGGACATTTTGTTGCCCGTACTACTGCCCACAAGATTTTGAGGGCTGGTTATTATTGGCCGACACTTTTTTCAGATGCTTATCAACACGTTCGGTCTTGCCAACCTTGCCAATACTTCACCGGCAAACCAAAGCTTCTAGCCCAGCCTTTGAAACCAGTAGTAGTAGAGGCACCATTTCAGCAGTGGGGCCTGGACTTTATTGGTGAATTCAAGGACAATTCTAGTAATGGCTATCAATGGATCCTGACAACCATAGACTATTTCACCATATGGGTTGAATCAATTCCTACAAAGAAAGCCATCGAAGAGGTTGTCATGAACTTCTTAGAAGATCGGATCATAACAAGGTTTGGGGTACCTTCCAAGATCACTACGGATAATGCCAAATCTTTCAGTTCCTACGCTCTGGTAGAGTTTTGTTTCAAATATGGAATTACCCTATCTCATTCCTCAAACTATTACCCACAGGGAAATGGATTAGCAGAATCAACCAACAAGAATCTCATGAATATCCTAAAAAAGGTTGTTGGAGAAAATAAGAAATCATGGGATAGTAAAATAAAGTATGTGGTATGGGCAGATCGAATAACAACAAAGACGTCCACAGGGAAAACCCCTTTTGAGCTGGTATATGGACTTGAAGTGAAACTCCCTGTGAACCTCCAAATTCCTATCCTCCGATTCGCACAACAATACGACACAGATGCAGAAGCAATCCAAGGGAGAATAAATCAGTTGATAGAATTAGATGAAACTCGAAGAAATGCCCTGAGTCAAATGACAAGGAACCAAGAAAAAATAAAGAACACTTTTGATCACAAAGCCAAAGAAAGAAGTTTCACTGAAGGAGATATTGTCCTGCTATGGGATAAAAGAAAAGAGAAGCCTGGCATGCACAAAAAATTTGACAGCCTATGGGGAGGCCCTTATAAAATCAAGAGTTGTGCAGGTACAAATTCCTTCAACCTGGAGACAATGGAAGGAGAGAGTCTGAAATTGCCAGTAAATGCTTTACATATCAAGCGTTACTTCCCTCCAAACACATGATTATACAGCTAAGTATGAGTAGGTAGGCATTTCCGTGTATTATACCATCTTCATTTATTGTTTGTTTCCCTTATATATGCATCTTGATTGCTTTATCTCATATGTATACATGTATTGTTTTGCGGGGTGGCAATACCACCCCACCTTTTGTTGCTGATGCTTTCTTGTCAAGTGTGAGCAGGTATATAGGTTTATGCTAGAGATTTTTGAGGTTCTCATGCGCTCTACGGTTAGCACATGTCCCCGAGTTGGAGCCAGATGTTATCCCCAATATCTAGGGATAACTAGGAGATCATGTCTCGAGGCCCACAGGTCCTAGACATGAAGTACCGAGAGCAGGATTCACCTGAACATGGCCCTGGAGGGCCCATCCTTCTTCTTCTTCGCCAGATTTGTCCTGTCAAGCAGCAACAGCTTCCATCACCATTGGCTTGGACTTGCATCAGGGAGGACTCTTGCTCCATGAGGTAATTGGTCCAAGGTATCATGGTATGTGTTATGTTTCATCGTTATAACCTTCTTATATATGCATTAGGTTCCTTTCATTTTTGATGACTTCTTGGATCTTACACTAATCCACTTGACCATTGTTGGGGTGATTGATGGGGTGACTTAGCAAGCTTGTATTCATGGGTTTTGGTTAGACACCAAAGGGGATTTGTAGAGCCATCGTCCGCTCCCACCATTCTATCATTTTACATCTTATCTCCCACACATCCATCCCATTCCCCTAGTCCGGCCATTAGGATGACCTTTTGAGGGTTACACTTTGTCTTGTGGGAAGAATGGGCTAAAGGCCCAGGGGGTAAAATCAGCTAGTAAAAGATAAAAACCATAGGAAATAAAACCTATAGATGCTTCGCCCGAGGATCCCCGAGAAGGCAATAAAAAGCCTCTCGATAAAAAAAACTAGAAGGACCCTAAGAAAAATAGTAAAACAAGACCTAACCAAGAGGATGGGAGGTCTCATCACGAGCCGAACCATTATGTTCATAAGTATCCAGTAGTATGACATTGCCACTATCTGGTCACCACGCCAGGGCAGTGACCTTTGGCTGCATTGCCAAGGGAAAGGGGGTCTCATCACGAGCCAGCCTTATCATTTCTGTGAAGATACCAGTGGGTAACACTGTCAGCTCTGGTCACCATGCCAAGGCAGTTTCCTCTGGTCAGACCTTGAAGTAAAAAAGAAAGAAAAGCAATAAATGAAAAATAAAGGCAATAAGGGGCTTGGAAAAAATGCATCCATGACGGGTACAACTTGCCTCCTACAAATGCACCCACAGACAACACCTGCCCTTGGTCTTACTGTGACTGGACATCCCTAGACCATATCACCTCATAAAACATGGCTTGAATGATCTTCTGAGGAAACTTTCCTTCTCTTGTGGGTATTTTCCCAATAGGTTATTCTGTTGGTCTTCTTTAGCTTTGTATAGTAGATTTGTGTAATGTCTTTGAGCTCTTAGATGATATGCTAGGGATTTCATGCATATATCTGATAAATTTAATGATGAAATATGACTGACATTGCTATGATCCCTAGGACTGATGAGCCCATGGAGGGCATAGTATTTGATTTGTAGGACCATACTTGGCGGACAGGTACCAGTGGACCGATACACATGGGGATATGATTAGTTCGGACCTCCATGGAGCTAAAGAGCCCATATGATGGTTGCTAGGATGGAAGAGGCAGGACAACGTTGTGATGATCCATTGCACGATAAATAAGAAGGATGTCCTTACCAAGGACACTTTGGCAGATCCCGGCCTAGGGGGGATCACCCACTGCAGATAGGACGATTGCGTTTGATGGACAGGACGTCACCTGAGGTAGCTGGACGTTTTCTGGAGCATGTGGCAATCTGTTGGGATCATTTGGCACGTGTGGCATCTTGGAGGAGCCCTAGAGGGGCCAACGTTCTTCTTCATGGATGCTGAGCTTGCCCAAAAAGGGCCAATGTCTCCCTCAGAGGGGCCTGACGTCTCCTTTTGAGCTCATATTGTGACATTTTTAGCATTTAATGTAAAAAACAGTGTGATATTGTTAGTCAGCCTTGTCGACTGTTCTAATGACCTATTTTTCTAATTAAAGGTCATTTGGATGATATAAAGAGAGCACGTTGCCTCTCATTTTTACATAACAAAAACTCACTCTCTTGTGAGAGAATCAATTTTAGTCTTTGTCTTGGGATTTTTTCTCTTGGAAGTGAGGCACAACTCTTGTGGAGGATCATCTTTGGCATTTTTATGGTGTTTTTTATCATTGGAAGGTTTACAAATAGGGTTTGATAATATCTTCATGATTTGTAAGTGTATTTCTCATGCAAAACTTCTTAAATGAATGGTTGTAGGTTAAATCTCTTGCATTTATTGTTACATTGTTATTATTTTCCTTAATCATTGAAACCCTAGGTAGCAAGCACACAAGTAGGTCCTTGCTATATGTCCCCATGATAGAAAACTTGTTTTAGCCATTGATTAAGGAGGATATAGCCTAGCCATTGCTACACTAGTTCCCCTTTTTTTGATTTGGCTTTTGAACATAAGTTGAAGAAAGAAGACGTCCTAGGCCTAATTAATTTTACACCTAGGGTTTTTACTTTTAGGGTTTGAAGGGCCTTGCTCTTGCAACACTTTTCACCCTTAGATTTATGTTTTGAAGCTAGCCGTTTTGCCAAGGATTTTTAAGGAAAGAGGGAGGAGCATGAGGCCTTGCTTAAGCAACACCGGAATGAGCCTCCTCCCCTTAGGGTTTTGACTCTATGGCCCTGCTATTGCAGCACCATAGAGCCTAACTCTCTTGTCCTTGAATTTAGATTCTCCCGAGACCTAGCCTTTCTTTCTGACTCCATAATACCCTAAGGCACTGATCTAAATCTCCAACGTTGATTTTATTGTGCCAAAACAACCTTTTCAAAACTCTTGAATTTGAAACCCTAACTAACCCTAACGTCTCACTAACCCTAGATCAATGATGACGTCATGCCCAGTTTGAACTCTTGGTTGATAGAAAACGTTGTGGCTTGGTCATCTAGCAATAGACATTGATGTGTTGACAATTTTCATTGGCTTATTTGCAAAACATTGAGCTCTTTGTCTATAGAACTAACCCACAAGAAGGCTGACGTCACCTCTAGTAAGCTTGACGCAGCACTCTCGTCATATATGAGCATTTGATGATATTTTTTGCTAATTCAAAGATTGATTATATACATTGAATACTATATCATTTCCAGTGTTTATTGAGAAGTAATATTATAAGCCATAGTCATTTTTTGCAATAATTACTGCTATTTATGCTCATGTATATTAAATGTTGATAGTCATAAATCTGTGAAGTATTAACCACTATTTGCATGCATTAGTTTTATTGTTGCCTTGTCTCGCAAACATGTGCCTATTCTGTGGAATACCTTCATTTTGACTATCTTCTTGGCGGTAATCTGTGAAAGGGAAAACTTGCTTTATCCTTTAAACCCTTGCCTTTCAAAACCCTAGATTGCCAGGGACGTCTCCCTTGGGCTTAGCCACCCTAAATAGAAAGAGCCCCCCATCGAGGTGACAGTGGGTGGGGAAGCTCCTGTTACGCCAGTTTGATTCCTTTCCTTTCAGCTACTTGACCTAAACTACAAACTGAGCGATAATAGGTCTATCTACTAAAGAGACAAATTCATGTGAGATTGAACATGAATTAGAAAGAAATAGGCCAAGCAAATTATATTAATGAGGACAAAACATTGCTTACATCCATGGATGAATTGCAGCAGTTTCGTCAAGTCCTCCTTGTCTACCCCTTGCTCAAAAGATCCACGATCCGAATGATGATAGCTTCACCGATTGCTCCCTATGAGATCATAGGTCTCTTTCTTCCAAAATATCTCTGTTCCAGCACCACTTATAAGATCATAAGTTTGGTGTGATTCTCCCTTTTCAGTCCTCCCTTTCACCATGAGAAAGCTTGCTTATTTAGCCTTGGAGAGGCTTCAACCACTTGAGATATCCTTGGGGAAGTTGAGGATTTTCCTCCTTCAGTTGAGGATCTGCCCTAAGATTATGGCTGGACTAGGGATTCGAATCCAACTGCCTTCCAAGAATGAAAGGATCCTTCCCCCATTCATCTCAACAACTTAACTACTGCCCAGAATAGGCAGCGCTCCCTCAAAAGGGCCATCAGAGCGTTGTAGCACTCCCCAATAGGCTTAAGGGGGGCGCCAACACTCCTAAAGACACCAGCGCTCCCCAGAAGGGCCAAAGGAGCTTTATAGCACTCCCAGGCAGTGTAAGGGGGGGTGCCAGCACTCCCAGAAGAGGTATAGGGGAGCGCTCTCCTCCAAAAACTTAGTTTTTTTAGTGTTTTCAGATGGAAAAAGGTTCATGAGCCCAGTTAACCTTTCCTCCTCTTCCAAATAAAGTGTTTGACATGTGCCAAGTGTCCTCCTACTGTCGTTTACAGGCATGACATAGGCATCATGGCAGTATGCTTCCCTGACACTTGCGACACTTGTGAGCAAAATGCGACACTTGCGACACTTGTAATAACAACACTTGCGACACTATCGAAGTGAGTAATTTTGATGTGTAACACCTACTCCTATCAAAATCCGAGCACAACGGTCATTGATAGTCATCTTCATAGGATAAATCCAAGTGCTTAGAGGAGTTCTCATCAAAGGTCTCAGGGTAACACCTGTTATCGCTCAGTTTGTAGTTTAGGTCAAGTAGCTGAAGGGTAAGGGTCAAACTGGCATAATAGGAGCTTCCCCACCCACTGTCACCTCGATGGGGGGATATTTCTATTTAGGGTGGCTAAGCCCAAGGGAGACGTCCCTGGAAATCTGGGGTTTTGAAAAGGAAATGCTTAAAGGATTAAGGCTAGTTTCCCCTCCACGGATTACCGCCAAGAAGATAGTCAGATGAAGAAAAACCATAGAAGAGGCACCTGTTTGCGAGATAAGACAACAATGACACTAGTACATGCAATAGTGGTTAATACTTCATTAATTAATGACTATCAGCATTTAATGTACATGAGCATAATCAACAATAAATATTGACGAAGTCAATGTTTGCAATAATGACAATGGCATATAATATTACTTGTCAATAAACACTGAACAATATAGCATCTAATGGAAATAATCAATCCTTGAATTAAATCAATGCATTAAATGTCATTAATTGCTCACATACTATAAGTTGTTGCGTCACTATGCTAGAGATGACGTCAGCTTTTCCTAGGGTTAGTATGATAGACAAGAAGGTCAACGTTTTGCAATTTTAGCCAATGAAAACTATCAATACATCAATGTCTATCACGGGATGACCAAGCCACAGTCTTTTCTATCAACCAAAAGCTCAAATAAGGCATGACGTCATCATCAATTTCTAGGTTAGTAGACATTAGGGTTAGTTAGGGTTTCAGATTTGAAAGTTTTGAAAGATTGTTTTTGCAAAACAAGCTCAACGTTGGAGATAAAAACCAGTGCCTTAGGGTATTATGGAGTCAAAGGTAAGGGCAAGATCTCGAGAGGATCAAAATCTAAATACTAGTGAGTTAGGTTCTATGGTGCTGCAATGGCAGGGCCCTAGAATCAAAACCCTAAGGGAAGGAGGCTCATTCTGGTGTTGCTTAAGCAAGGCCTCATGCTCCTTCCTCTTTCTTTAAATATTCTTGGCAAAATGGCTAGCTTTAAAACACAAGTCTAAGGGAGAAAAGTGTTGCA
Source organism: Picea engelmannii (assembly GCA_009831015.1). Taxonomy (NCBI): domain Eukaryota; kingdom Viridiplantae; phylum Streptophyta; class Pinopsida; order Pinales; family Pinaceae; genus Picea; species Picea engelmannii. The sequence continues at coordinate 16,871 of ML804350.1, read as the reverse complement.
GGAGCAAGGCTCTTCAAACCCTAAAAGTTAAAACCCTAGGTGTAGAATCAACTAGGCCTAGGACGTCACCTTTATTCAACTTGTAATTAAATGCTAACTCAGAAAAAGGATGATTAGTGTAGAAACGACTAGGTTATATCTTCCTCAATCAATGGCTAAAACAAGTTTCTCTAGCATGGGGACATATAGCAAGGACCTACTTGTGTGCTTGCTACCTAGGGTTTCAAGATTAAGCAATATAATAGCAATACAATAAAAAATGTAAGAGATTTAACCTACAACCATTCATTCAAGAAGTTTTGCATGAAAAATACACTTACAAATCATGAAGAATGCTCATCAAACCCTAGTTGTAAACCTTCCAATGAGAGAAACACCATAAAAATGCCAAGAAGAATCCTCCACAAGAGTTGCGCCTCACTTCCAAAAGCCAAAATACCAAGACAAAAGATAAAAGTAGATCTCTCACAAGAGAGTGAGTTATGTTATGTTTAAAATGAGGTCCAACGTCCTCTATTTATATCAATCAATGACCTTTTAATTTTTAAAAATAGGTCATTAAAACAGCGGACAAGGATGACTAACAATTTTACACTGTTTTTACATTAAATGCTAAAAAACTGTCATAATGTGAACAAAAGAGGGACGTCTAGCCCTTCTGAGGGAGACGTTGGCCCTTTTTGGGCAAGCACAGCATCCAGAAAACAACACGTTGGCCCCTTTAGGGCTCCTCCAAGCTGCCACACGTGCCAAACGACCTCAGCATCCTGTCACACGCTCCAGACAACATCCAGCTCTCTCAGGTGGCGTCTTGTCCATCAAAGGCACACGTTCCATCTGCAGTGGGTGATCCCCCCTAGGCCGGGCTCTGCCAAAGTGTCCTGGGTGGAACGTCCTTCTTCCCTCTCGTGCAATGGATCATCACAATGTTTCCATGTCTCTTCCATCCCAACAACCATCTGATGGGCTCTTCAGCCCCATGGAGGTCCGAGCTAATCATATCCCCATGTGTACCGGTTCACTGGTACCTGTCTGTCGGGTATGGTCCTGCGCATCAAAAACTATGCCCTCCATGGGCTCATCAGTCCTCGGGATCATAGCAATTTCAATCATATTTCATCATCAAATTTATCAAATACATGCATAAAACCCCTAACATATCTTCTAAGAGCTCAAATACATTACACATATCTACTATACAAAGTTGAAGAAACAAACATAACAACCTATTGGGCTAATATCCACAAGAAAAGGAAATTTCCCATAGAGGATCATTCAAGCCATGTTCATGAAGTGATATGGTCTGGGGATGTCCAGTTACAGCAAGACCAGGGGTAGGTGTTGTCCGTGGGTGCCTTTGTAGGAGGTGAGCTGTACCCGTCATGGATGCACTTTTTCCAAGCCCCTTTATTGCCTTTACTTATTTATTTCTTTTCTTTCTTTTTACTTCAAGGTTTGACCAGAGGACACTGCCTTGGCATGGTGACCAGAGCTGACAGTGTTACCCACTGGTATTTTCGCAGAAATGATAAGGTTGGCTCGTGATGAGACCCCCTTTCCCTTGGCCATGCAACCAAAGGTCATTGCCCTGGTGTGGTGACCAGATGATGGCAATGTCATACTGCTAGATACCTATGAAAATAATGGGTCGTCTCATGATGAGACCTCCCATCCTCTTGGTTAGGTCTTGTTTTATTATTTTTCTTAGGTTCCCTTTTGTTTCTTATTGAGAGGCCTTTTATTGCCTTCTCGGGGATCCCTGGGCGAAGCATCTCTAGGTTTTATTTCTTATGGATTTTATCTTTTATCAACTGCTTTTACCCCCTGTGCCTTTAGCCCCTTCTTCCCACAGGACAAAGTGTAACCCTCGAAGGTCATCCTAATGGCCGAACTAGGGGAATGGGATGGATGTGTGGGAGATAAGATGTAAAATGATAGAATGGTGGGAGAAGACGGTGGCTCTGCAAATCCCCCTTGGTGGCTAACCAAAACCCATGAATACAAGCTTGCTTAGGTCACCCTGTTAATCCCCCCAATCAATGGTCAAGTGGATTAGTGTAAGATCCAAGCAGTTATCAGAAATGTAAGGAACCTGATGCATATATAAGAAGGTTATAACGATCAAACATGACACATACCATGATACCTTGGACCAATTACCTCATGGAGCAAGAGTCTCCTCTGATGCAAGTCCAAGCCGATGGTGATGGAAGATGTTGCTGCTGATAGGACAAGTTTGGCGAAGAAGAAGAAGGATGGGCCCTCCAGGGCCATGCTCAGGTCAATCCTACTCTTGGTACTCCATGTCTAGGACATGTGGGCCTCGAGACATGATCTCCTAATTATCCCTAGAAAACGGGGATAAAAAGACCGAAAATCACTAGGAACATATGTCACTAGGTCAACCTTGGGTGCTTGGGGATCATCGGTAAATATATCATCCCCTTGTTGCCACAAATCAAAGGTAATCTATTGTGACAACTGTGTAGGAAACAGTTGGGAATGATTCTCAATGTCGTAAATGGGGTCCATATCAAAACCAACTATATCCCATTTACGTCTTCTAGCATGTATGAACTCATCAATGTCAACTATGTCAGTATTAGTATCATAACATGGAAGATTCAAAACATCCAAAAGCTCAGCCATTTCCTCCTCTTTTCCCAAATCATAAAGTAGACAATCATCAAAATCTTGGAGAGGAGGGTAACTTAATTTTTGTTCTTGTGCAGGAGCTTCAAGGACTTGGATATCTTTAATAAGCATTATTGTCTTATCCTCATGAGTTTCCCCTCCATCTTTGATTGTACAACAAGGAAAATTCTCTTCGTTCGGGGATTCCATTTCTCCATCACTCTCTGAATCATGGAACAAGGTATCATCAAAATCCCGAAAAGGAAAGAAACTAACCTTATTGTCTTGTTTTTGTGAAAGTGGAGAAGGCTTGTGGATCGCTTCATTAGGAGGAGGAGGGCATGTTGACACTTTTTCATTGGGTTCTAGCTCCTCAGCTGTGTCTTCAACAACCTTTTTGGTTTGTTCCTCTTATTCTTGGAAATCAACAATGAGGTTCTCAAGGGCAAACAAACTTTCCCTATTAAGAGTCCTTGAGGTAAAGTGACATCTTATCTCAGACAAAGAGATTATATCCACAATCCTTGCAGACATGTTGTAAGCTTCATCAAGCATCCTCGGGGATTTCTTATCAAGGGGAAAACTCATATATCCCAAAAGTGCACAAGTAAAGAGATGGAAAAGGTATCTCTCCTCAGGATGATGACTTTCGGGAATTTGATATAGCATGTTCTCAAATCTATCCTGGAAGTCTCTAATAGTTTCATCCTCAGTTTGCTTTATATGCTCGAGTTCTTATAGTAGTACTAGGATGTATTCTAATTAGATACCCCATCTCTCGAGAAAGGTTTCCTCAAATTGCTCCATAGTCATGATGTTGGCATCGGGGAGGTTGTCATACCACTCTTTGTCATTGCAACAAAGAGTGGTAGAGAAAAGTTTCATGACCACGTCTTCAGCATAATCATCGACAGGGTAGGATAGGAAGAAGTTCCAAATTTTTTTCATTTGATAGTCATCTCTTTCTCTATCACCACCAGTGAATCCAGGGAGAAAATTTATGTATTCAAAGGGAATTTATTGAGGGTACCCTGGGATGTTACTCATGTCTAAAGGCTTGTAGTTTCCTAGGTCCCATTGTGAAGTCATAGTTGGTTTTGTCATCAGTGGAGTTGCCAGATAATTTTCTTGAAACTATCAAAAGATAAGGGAAAACACCCTAAGTGGAGTCGCTATGTAAGAATGTAAGATAAAGACTCAAGAGGAAAGGCTTGCCAAAAAGTGTCATCTGAGAAACGTTTGACTTAGTGTTCCCCGACAACGGCGCCAAACTTTTATCGCACAGTTTGTAGGAAGGATAAAATCTTGAGGTTTGAAGGTCAAACTAGCGTAACAGGAACCAATCCACCCAATGTCACCACAATGGGATGGTTCTTTCTCTTTAGGGAGGTGAGGCCCAGGGGAGATGTCCTCGGTGACCCGGGGTTTTGAGAAGGCAAGAGGATTAAAAGACAAGAATAGATTCCCCCCTCACAAGTCACCACCACGCAGATAGTCCTGGATAAAAAACCATTAATAAATTAAAACCCCCAAAGATATACCTACCTGAGACAAAGCAAAAACAAAACGATATATGCAAACTAATTCAATGGGTTAGTACTTCATATAAATGGATGACTATCTGATGAACATATAAGCAATAAATATTGACGAAGTCAATGTTTATAAATAATGATAAAAATTGTCACTTCACCAATAAATACTAGAACAATATGGCATTCAAAGTAATAAATCAACACTTCATTTAATTTATGCCCTTAATCATCATTTAATTGCTTATAAAACAAAACGTTTGCTGCACAAAGGTGTTAATAGCAGGGGATGACAACAACATATACGGTTAGAAGGCTAGTTCTAGGCTAGGGTTAGTTAGGTTAGGGTTTGATTCAAAGTGTTGAGAGTTGTTTGTGATAAAGGTCACTTCAGTGCATGAGGTCTCTTTAGATCAGTGCCTTAGGGTTAATGGAGTCAAATAGTGGAAGACGCAAGAGCTAAAGGAGGGAAAGGTAAGTAGGTTAAGGAATTAGAGGGAGAGGCTTTGGAGTGTTGCTAAAGAAAGGCCCCAAATTCAAAACCCTAGGGGAGAGAGGCTCACCTTGGTGTAGGTAAACTAGGACTCAGTGCTCTCTCCTCCTTCCTTAACTCAAATGGAAAAAACAACTAGCTGAAAGATGAGGCATAAAACCAAGACTAGAGGGTTTGATGAAGCAAGGTGTTGCTACAACAAGGCCTTTTCAGAAAAACCTAAAGAAAATAGGCCCTAAGGGTATTAGACCTAGGATTAAGGAATCTCTCTCTTCTCATATTACAGGAAGTACAACTAGCAATAAATGAAGAGGAGAAGGGAATGTAGCAATGGCTAGGCTCTCTCCTTCTTCAAATGGCTAAAAACTTTCTCTCAATTGGGACATGACACAAGGACCTACTTGTGTGCTTGTCACGTAGGGTTTTTTTCAACAAAATCATAAAAATATGTAATAAATTAAACTACAACCATTCATTCAAGAAGTTTTACAGAAAAATACTTACAATTCACCAAGAAGAAGTAATGAAAACCCTAGTTGTAACACCTTCCATTAAGAGAAAATCCAAAATATGCCAAAATAGTCCTGCTTCAACAAGTGCGCATCACTAAATCATCCAATAACCCAAGATAGGGTGCAAATTTCAGACCTCCTTATGGAGTGAGTGAGTTCTTATCCAAAAAATGAAGGTGAAAATCCTTCATTTATACAATTTCATGACCTAAATTTACATTTTAGGTCATGTAAAAGGCCGACAAGGCCAAAATACTAAATCATATTGTTTTTACATTAAAATGTCAAATTAAAACCCTAATAAAGATGAAAAGAGAAATGAATCCCCTCCAAACGAGACGTTAGCCCCTTTTAGGGAAAATGTGTCATCCTGGAGCAAAACGTTAGCCCTCCTTGGGCTCCTCCATCATGCCACACGTGCCAATGTTGCCCGGTCTACCTCCCAAGATGTCCAATGGGCTGGTTGATGTCATGGCCATCAAGGGTGATGTCCTAGGCCTTCTAAGGCCAACGTTCCACTGAAAGAGGGTCAATCCCCCTAGGTCAAGCTCTGCCAAAGTGCCTCTGGTGGAACGTCCTCTTCTTCTCTGGTGCAAAGTCCCTGATCCATCCTCATCCTATCTCTACCCCCTGATGGGGTCTCAACATCCATCTGATGGGCTCTTCAGCCCCATGGAGGTCCAAACTAATCATCTCCCCATGTGTACCGGTCCAAATGGCACCTGTTCGTTGGGCATGGTCCTACACATTAAAGGCTACGCCCTCCATGGACTCATCAGTCACAAGGATCATAGCAATATCAATCACATATCATCATCAATATTATTAAACATGAGCATAAAATCCCTAATACAACAGTTAACAACTCAAAGACGTTACACACGCCTATAATACAAGTCTGGGGGAAAAGACAAGGCGTCCTATTGGGCTAGTGTCCACTGGAAAAGGAAAGTTCCTGGAAGAGACCTCATCCAAGCCATGTAAGTGGGTGATGTGGTCAAGGGAGGTCCAAGCATATGGGTGCAATAAGGGCTAAGGATGCAAGAGATGTTACCTGTGGGTGCCTTTGTTAGAAGGCGAGTTGTACCTATCATGGATGCATTCTTTCCAATCCCATTCTTTCCTTTTATTCTTATTCTTTTTATTCTTTTATCTTTTATTGTTATTTCTTTTTGATCAAGAGCTAATCAGGTGACACTACCCTGGTGTGGTGACTAGTGGTGACAACGTTACCCACAAGTACTTTCATAGAGATGAGAAGGATGGCTCGTGATGAGACCCCCTTTCCCTTGTCCATGCAACCGAGAGTTACTGCCCTGGCGTGGTAACCAGCTGGTGGCAATGTCATACTGCTAGGTACCCATGGACCTAACAGGTTGGCTCGTGATGAGACCCCCTATCCTTTGGTTAGGTCTTGTTTTATTATTTTTCTGGGTCCCTCTTGTTTCTTGTTGAGAAGCCTTTTATTTCTTTCTCGGGGATCCCTGGGCGAAGCATCTCGAGATTTCATTTTTACGCTTTTATCTTTTACTAGCTTGCTTTTACCTTCTGGGCAAGTCTAATATCCAAGCAGTTGTTAGAAATAAAAGTAACCAGATGCATACATTTAATGGTTTTTATGATCAAAGTGACAGATACCATGATACCCGGACTAATTACCTCATGGAGTAAGAACCTTCTCTGACATAGGACCAAGCCGATGGTGATGGATGTTGTTGCTGTTGACAAGATAAATATGTTGTTAGAAAGAAAAGGTGGGCCCTCCAGGTCCATGCTAAAGCCAATCCTTCTCTCGGTACTCCATGTCTAGGACCTATGGGCCTCGAGACATGATCTCCTAGCTATCCCTGAAAGTGGGGGATAACAGGACCAATTCTAGCAATATGGTGAAGTCTCAAGCCAATCTATGAAGATTTGAGCCACCAATCACTGAAAACCACTTTCTGCAATGTGCCCTCCTTCTCTACAATTCGTGACAAGCTCACATAAATAAACTTCAAGGATAAAATCCTATGTAATAAACCAAGAATGATGTCTGAGACCCTACCGAAAGAACCCAAAATTTTCCAAAATACCTCCTCCTTCCTCGAGATCAAACCAATATCTCCAAGGTGGTGCACTCCCCTAGTTGGAAACCCCCCTAGGTTGTGTCCTAGCCCATAATCTTCCTGTAGAACAAACCTGCAACACTATAGAATGGTGTGGGAGGATTATTTCACCTCTGGGACCAAGATTGGATCAATAAAGGTGGGATATTTCACCACCGAGTTGATCTCTAGGGTTTTAGACTCAAAACCCTCAAAACTAATTGTGCTCTAAAGCTCCAATGTAAATAAGATAATAATCTAGAATAAATAAGGAGTATGCCCTGTCCTTTCCTTTATAGATCCAATCTATTCCTCCATTGAGTTAGTTTACCCCTCGGGTTAACTCTTAACCTAACCCATCTTTTCTTTTTCTTCGTTGAGTTACCATTTTTCCTCAAGGTCAACTTAACTTTAGAATATTATGTTTTCTGGTTGACCTTGTCCCCAATATACCTGAGACTATAGTCTAGTGGGGAAAGCTATACTATTGAGTCTCTCCAACCCTCTTCATCAATAGGTGGGGGACATTACAATATCCTTGTCAAATTCACTTTATTTTAGTAGCTTGTTGTTGAGAAATTAGTTCGACTTCTACTTTTTCTTGTTCTTCTTTATCCTCAGTTTCCCTCAGTATCCTAATTGTTTCTATAGTATTCTCTCTCTAATACTCCTTGATCTATCTATGTAAATTATCCAATTGACTTGTAGCTTCATATTTCTTCAAGGATTCATCTTTAATATTAGGACTACATATCTAAGTTCTCCTTTGTTTCACTTGATTTTAAGTTATAGATCCTTCTAGTGCCTTATACTCTTCTTGATATTTGATCTTATATGGACAAGTTAATTCAACTTATTTACAATGTGCTTCTATCATGGCCTTGGGATGATGCCTTCTTAACTATCCTTCCCTAAAATTGTAATCTTGAAGAGTGTGGGATTGAATTTCAATAAATTTGTTGTTGTCGAGTCCATACATTCTAATCTCCTTTGATGTCTACATTCCATACTTTGTTTCCTACATGTTTAATACAATATGACAAAGCATAGTCGATGTAATTAATATAAAGTTTTATTTTTTTTCATTAATTATAAAAAAAGGAAAGTTAAACAACATAGCTACTTACAAATTGTTCAATTAAACTTTCATTCTTCAACATATACTCACAATGGTATATAGGTTGGTATGGATGATTTGTTATGGGATACCCAAACTATGGAGGGAATGTTGTTAGATGCCTTCTAGAAAAAGGAACTAGGGGATGACGCTGATGTCGTAGATACTTTCTATGAAAACCTGAAATCTTGTTCCACCCCCCCTCTATTTGGTCCAGTACTAGAGTCTTCAAGGTCTACCTGGCTAGGGGAAACAATGTTACTATACAACTTGAAAGCAATGTATGGTATGTCAGACATGTGTTTCATGGCACTTTTGAGGTAACTAACCATTAATTATGCTAAATTTTGAAGGAATATTGTCACACAATAAAGGAAGAAAAGGGTTGATTTTATTCATGCTTAATGACAGTGTAAATTTTTGTTTCCCTCTAATTGAATGTTATTCAAAACAATGTACTTCCAAGTGATAATTTCTTTCCCGATAACTGCACAGAGGAAAAACAAATATTGAAAATGCTGGGTGTTGAGTACATATAATACCATGCTTGTCGAGATGATTGTATTCTATACAAAAATGAATATACAGACAAAGACATATGTCCAGAATGTGGGTATGACAGGTACCATAAATAAAAAAACAAGGGTAAGGAACATAGTCCTCCTCATAAGATATTGGGGCACATGCCTATAATTCGAAGGATTCAAAGTCTCTTTCATTGAAAACAATTAACCATGTTGCAGGGGTGGCATGCCTCACATAGAAGTGAGTTGGGAGTTATGTGAATCCTAGTAGATTCAGTAGCCATGAAGCATATAGAGGATACATGGCCCAATAAATTCAAGGATGAAGTACAAATCCTCTGATTGAGCATAGCTATGGATGGAGATAACCCATAGTCCCTCCAAAACACCATTCTATTTGGCCATTTGTAGTGATCAATAGAAATATGCCCCCATGCTTTTCCATGAAGAATTAACTTCTTGAGTTGGATCTTATAGTCCCTGGTAGAAGATAAGTGAAGACAAAGGATATCTACTGCCAACCATTGATCAATAAATTTAAGCAATTACGGGAAGTGATACATGTATATGATGTATCGAGACCCATCCCAACATAGAGGTATTTTATGTTGTGAAGTCATGTGTGGCCAATACATGAGTTGTACACATAGCCTACTTAAGTTTTTCAAACAATTTGGTTGCCACTTGAGTCTAAGAAAATGATTCCTTCTTTAATAATGATGTTAGAGGTGTTACTATTTGACCATAGTTCTTGAAAAACTTGTAGTAATATCCTGTCAATCCTAAGTATCCTCTAAGTTTCTTCAATGTTTTTGGAATTGGCCATTCCCTCATAGCTTTAATTTTGTTAGGGTCCACTTTTACACCTCCATGAGATAAAATATGACCCAAATATTCCACTTCTTGAACCCCAAATGCACACTTGGAAGGATTTTCATAAATTTGTTTCTCTTCCAATAGTTGTAATACTCTATCAACATGTTGTACATGCTCTTCCCGAGATTCGTTGTATATTAGTATGTCACAAAAAATTACCCACACAAATTTTCTAAGGAAGGGATTGAAAATGGAATTCATCAAGCTTTGAAATGTTGAAGGTGCATTATTAAGTCCAAATGGCATAACCAAAAACTCATAATGACCTTCATGTGTTCTAAAGAATGTTTTGGGAATGTCTTCCTACCTCATTCTAATTTGATGATATCCCAAATGAAGATCCAACTTAGTAAATAAAATTGCTCCATGCAATTCATTTAATAATTCATCAATGACAAGAATAGAAAAATTATCTTTGATGGTCATTTTGTTTTGTTGTCTATAATTTGGACACATATGCCAAGAACCATCCTTTTTTGTAACCATCACCATTGGTGAAGAGAAATAAATTTGGTTATGTTGAATGATGACAACCTATAACATTTCCTGGATCATACGCTCAATCTCACTCTTTTATGCATATGAATACCTGTAAGGCCTGATGTTAGGTGGTACACTTCCTGTTTGGAAATGAATAACATGGTCATTATCTCGAGCAGGTGGAATACGCTTAGGCATTTCTTCAAATACCTTGGAATTATTGTTGATAACTATTTTGAGATCTAATGGAGCATTGGACATATATGTTTGAACATCTAGTGATCATAATTGTGCAATTACACCATGGTGTCCCTTTTTGAGTAATTATGTCATGTTATTAGAGTTTATCACCTTATAGGTATTCCTTTGGATACCTCTAAGATCAATTTCCTTGCCTTCTGAGGAAAATATCATGAAAATATCTTGAAAATTAAGGGCCAATGTTCCCAATGATTGTAACCATTGGACCCTTAATACAACATAAAGACCACCCATGTCGATGGAAAATGTGGGACTATCCAAAAAATACTCCCCCATGTTGATCTTAATACTATGGCACTTCCCAAATTTTTTTATGGTACCTCCATCTAAATCATTACTTGAAACTCTAGTGCTAGATATACAAAGAAATCGAGTTATTTTTCTAATTTGTAATTGATGAAGCTATGGGTACTACCAGAATCAATCAACAATGTTTCCTTTTTCTTTTTGATGTATCCTTATATCTTGAGTGTTTGTGGGGTACTGATGTCATCCAATGAATGACAAGATATCATTGGAGTAGTATCTTCTAGATCTAGATCTTTTGATGGTTCTAATTCTTGATCTTCTTCCTCTTCACAATCTATATATAATGATTTCTTCTCACCACATTTATGCCCCTTGTTGTACTTGTTGTCACAATTGAAACATAGTCCCATTTCTCTTATTTCATCCATTTGTTGAGGTGTCAACCTTTTCAATTGATTGAGGTTAGGAGAGGGAACATCGTTCTCTCTATAGTTGTTAGAGGCCAGCCGTCTAGTAGCCATGTTTTTTTTCCACTAATTTCCTTTTCATATTGAAAGCTTTCTCTAAAGATTTAGGTTCTAAGAGACACACCTCATGTTGAATGTTCCCCTTTAGAGTTCCCATAAAAAGATCTAACAAATTATCCTCAGGAATATCCTTTACCCTAAGATTGAGCTTTTGAAATTGTTGAATGTGCTCTGTAATTGGACCTTTTTGCCAAAGATTTATCAATTAACTAAAGAATGTATTTCTCTTAATACCCCCATAATGTGATATCAATCCATCTGTAAAAATGGACCAAACGATAATAGAATTGTTTTTTATTTCACAAATCCATTGATACCAAACAAATTGATCATATTCTAAATACAACGATGCAATAGGCACTTGGTGTAGATCAAAGTAGTGCTCCATCTAGAATATCCATGTTATAATATCTTTACCATCAACCCCCATTATCAATGCTCTAAACAAGTATCTCATACACATGAGATCATATTGATTGTTATATAGATAGGGAGGCATTTCGCCATTACACAACACCCATTTATAATCGGATTACAAAAAAATCCTTAGATCAACTCAAATATTCAAAACAACAACACACTTGTAATATGTTTCTCTTCCCTTATTACTCTTCCTCCAAAAGATCAAGACAAACCATGATTTATAATCTCAATAGAGATATTTATGTTACAATCATTTAATTAGGATAATAGAAAACATGCAAAACCCATAATTATTTTCTTTCTAGACCTACCACATTAGGTGTTGGGAACCTTGACAACAAATATACATGAAGCCATGGGATTATGGATCACAATTACTAGTATTGAAGAGACATAATCTCCACTCAAATCAAGTAGAAGGGAGACATACATATCCTCCTACATCAAACTCCCCTAGTTACTCACTATTATTATTCACACATTCCACATAGTGGAAGGAGGGGAAGGCATAGCAAGAAAGCATAATCACCCTACAATAAATTGACTACTATGTTATTCAAGTGACACTACCTCTATGGACACCATCATGTGCATAAGCACCATGGTATATTGGGGCTTATATGATGAAAATGACCAATCCTCACAACCAATATGGAATGGGGGGAGGGGACTTATAATTGTAGAACCTATTCCAAGACACTACATTATAGGCTTATTCAAGTATTATTATCCCTATTGTTATTTTCAAATGCATGCACAAAAATCACACAAATAAAAAATGAGAATGATGAACAAGCAAACATCCTTAATGGGAATTGGTGATATTGGTCTTCCCAACTTGCATGACCAAAACAAAGCACATATCTCATTGTCCTACTAAAATGACAAATTATAGATAGCTTAGGGTTTATGTTGGGCTATCTCTTTAAGGTGGTTGAAATCCAAATTCATGCAACATGGAAGTAACAAGAATTTGGAAAAGAGCAAAGAAAGAACTTGTCTATCAATGTGCTATCAATGTGCTACTAACACGATAAAAAAATGCTACATGAAGTTAATGTTGGGATGTTGAGGTTGGGTTATCATTATGTCCAATTTTAAAAAATTATCTAAATGACATAAAGAAAATTTCCAAGTAAATAAAGTGGAAGGAGGGAATAATGACGTCTTTATAGAGTCAAATCATTTTCCCTTAATTTTCGCATACACTCAACATCCTCACTTTTGAATTTGCAAACTCTTGTGCATGCTCTTCCTCCACCTAGTGCACTCTTCCTCGAGTACAACACTTTTTCCTTCCTCCACCTAGTTCACTCTTCCTCGAGTACAACACTTTTTCCTTCCTCCACCTAGTGCACTCTTCCTTGAGTACAACACTTTTTCCTTCCTCCACCTAGTGCACTCTTCCTCGAGTACAACACTTTTTCTAAGGTAACAACTCACTTCACCTTATCCATTTTTATTGGAAAACAGACTTTGGCTTTCATCTCAGCGACCTCATCCTCTTTGATGACAACCTAGCAATGGTCGATGCTTACTTTCTTGTATGCCATACTTTTTCCTCCAACACAATAAAAGATACCGTGTTTAACCATCCTCTTTGGCTTGAGTTGGAGGGTTTCACAATACACATCAAATATCCGCAAGCCTAAAATGGCATGGTGTTAGGGGCCACCACCTTGGTGGACACCCACTTTGCTATAAGCAATTATCTCCCAAAACTGAGGATGAGGTGGAGCTCTCACCGTGTGGCAGTTCAAATTTAAATTTTGATAAGCGAAAGGAGGGAGAATTTCTTGCAAAAGAAGATCAATCTTTTGTTGTTGATAGACGTTACAACTTGCACTCATACGCTCCTCTAACGGTCAAGGAGGGACGATATATATATATATATATATATATATATATATATATATATCATAGTTAAAACGTTTTTACGTTTTTGTTTACATCATCCTCCTCGTCATTAAACGCTTTCGTTTACATCCTCCTCCTCGTCATTTGCAGGTTCTCTGCATTGTATTGGGCTTGTAATGGAAGCGCTTCCCGTCTGTCTATGCCCATGTCTATGTGGTGTGCTTCATGTCTGTGTTGTGTGTTTTTATCCTGTCTGTGTCTACGCATATGATAAAGAAGGGCAATGCAAGGGGATCTCTCTGTTTCGATGAATTGAATGGATTCTTGAATGAATGGACTCAAGAAGTTATCACTCTGCTCTGCTTTCTTTTCATTGTTCGACCTGATATATTTATGGGGTATTTTTGTCTTCTTGAATGGCTTCTTTATTGAATTGACTCATGAAATTTTCTTTCTTTTGCAGGTACCACTCCGCTCTGCTTTGTTTTTATTGGATGGATGGTCATGTGAGATTCATGGAGGTATCACTGTTCTCTGCTCTATTTCCATCCTTCGATCTGATATATTTATGGGTTTATTTTCTGTCTTCTTGTATCGAGTCATATTTATGGGTTCGATCTGATATATTTATGGGTTTGTTTAATGTCTTCTAGAATGGCTTCTTAATTGAATTGAATCATCGAGGGTTATAACATGTATCAGTCTTCTCTGCTCTATTTTCATCAGGCTTTATGCCAATATCAATTCCCTCATGGAGAAAGACATTGTGGAGTGTGATCAAGAGATAAGCCTCGGGTCGGTCACATGAAGATGATCCCACACATAAACGAGAAGGCCCATGACAGGTGTGTCTGCGTATTCCTCTTTAATAAATGGTTACCTTCATGTTTTTCTTGTTTTTATTCATCATTACAATGGTTTTCTCATCTGAATCGATCTTTAACCTGTTTTTCTTGTTTTTATTCATCATTAACATGCTTTTCTTTTCTTTAAATGAATGCAGTCATGTTTCCTAGTCTCAATCACTGTTGTCCTCAAAATAGAGATTCATAACTGTTATTGTAAATGGTTATACCTGTGGCTTCCTTTACTTGCTCTTCTTCTTCTAACCTTGACTGTTTTTATTTGTCATTAACAATATTTTCTTGTCTTTATTTATCATTAGCATGCTTTTCTTTATTATTAACGGTCTAAGTCTCCATCCTTAATGAGCATTCATCACAGTTATCACAGTTTTTTTTCTTACGGCACTAGTATCTTTCAGGATCCAGAAGTCTACAACGACGCAATCCCAACCCTTTTTAGGGTAAATGAAGTTTTAGTGGCTACATCTCCCCACTGCCAAACTAGCTTGAAAGCATCATCAAATTCTTTTGATTCAGATAAGTATTTGTTGCAGCACAAAAATCTCTTGCATAGGAGGTGTGGTCATGTTTCCAACCAGTAAATTTTTTCCATTGCCCCTTGTTGTGTTCTCTGTCTTTTAAGCCTTTTAGTTAGCTTTTCTCCAAACTCTGTTTTTATTGGTCATTTTAAAAGTTTTCTTGCTGTGTTTATTGTATTTTAGGCCTTTTCATCTTTTCTCCAAACTATGTTTTGATTAGCTGACTTATTAGTCATTTCAAGTGGTTTTTTTAATGGCCAGCATCCTCTATGTTCAGTTTCATTCCTTGCTATCATTTTTGCAACATGTGCTTCTGCATTTGTAAGAGTTATGTTCTGTTTAGTTATCGTTGTGGCTTTGTATATATTTGGTAATTATTAGTGGAGTTGGCTTATACAAAGTTACAAGCCAGTGTCTATTGTTGTAGCTGGCTACTCCTACCATAATCTGTTGGGGCTGCCAGAAACAAATACTTCGCTCAACCCCTCCCTGAACTTGAAAAACATAAAATATAAAATACTTGTCCACTTTGTTGCAGTGTTCATTGGCCAATCTTTTTTACCCTAGCTAGTGTTATTGACTCTCTATTGACTCTCTAATCGAGTATAATTTGGTTGGTTAGGATACCCGGGTTCAAGCAACTGAAAATGCTTTTTAAAACTTTTATTGAAAATATTATTTATATTGTAAATAGACAAAACATCCATCCATCAGCCTGCTTACTTGCCCAGTTTGACTTCCACTTGTTCACTCTGTCCACTCTCTTATTGTTGTAGTATAAGATTTTTTCTGGGTTCCAATTATCCTGTGTACTTTAGTGATTTTTTAAGTGTCCAATTAGCAGTTTTTTTATTTAGCTTTCACTAGTTGTTATAATCTTGTTGTTCCGTTAATTGTCAAATGCTTTGTAGGCTAACTGGTAAGAAAAATCCCATCAAACTCGGAATCCCATCAATCCCCATTAAACTTGGAATTAAATCCCCACATCATAAGAAAAATTCATTTTGCCAAAATGGATGGTCTTCTCGTTGAGAGTTGGGAAAACTCTCTTTTGTACTTTGGCAAAGTCAGTGACAGGTCTATTGGATAGCAAATATGTGCACATTACTGTCACATTAATAATTGTTATTAATATTTTGTATTTAGTTAGCATGTTTTATCCTTATTACTTCCTAACATGAAATCGAAGATAGTTTTGACAGATTTAGTAGTATTCAATATAGCTTTATCTGTGTTTAATTTAAAAAAAAGTTGTGGTTGTGAAGAATGATTTATTAAAATCTTTGAAAATTAGAAAATAATATTTAATTTTTAAATGTATTTAAACGATTTTGAGTAATTATAAAAATAATGTTTAAATTAAAAAAATTAATGATTTTTTAAATGAGTTAAAACCAGTTTTACGAAATAGATTGCTTCGGATTATAGTAGGTGTGATTTTCAAGAATGTTAATAGAGAAAAGAAAAGGCTTATGTTCATTATCCTATTCAAGTCCTTTTAGTCTTCGTAACATTTAGATAAAGATCTCTCGTATTTGTTTTGATTTATGGTTTGTGCATTGTTTCATAAATAAGGAATTTTTAATTAATTATTATTAAATTAAACAATACAAATTATGTTATAATTATTGTTTATATATAATGTGAATATTTAAAATTTATGGGATATATTAGTATGTTTTGGTTAATTTGTAAATAATGTTTTTTTTTTTAATATAGATTAATTATTTTTCTCTTAGACATGTAATGGTTAATTATTTTTCTCTTAGACATGTAATGGTTATTTGTATATATATGAAGAGGGAGGGAGAGGGATAGAAAGAGTGTGTATGAGAGAGAAAGAGTGAACAAGTGAGAGAGAGAGAGAAGAGGGGGGAGATAGGAGGGATGGAGGGACGGAGGGGCATGAGAGATA